>RDRW01000645.1:0-149419 GCA_007896445.1 Puccinia hordei
TCTCATCCTTTCCTTCCTTGTATCGTCAGACCCCATCTACTAGTACCTACTTGTATTAACTGTCCTTACCACCGCTGCCGAAAGCAATACTATGCCTACTTTCCCCTTATCCTATTGCAACTGCCGGTCCTAAACCCGCTGCTGCCGTTCATTAACTGCCGCCGAACAAGAATTACTGCGCATTCATGAGCGCCTAGGCATAGCAGTTTGCAAGTCATCCGCCGCATGATAAAATCCCAGGTGGCCTTGGGACTTCCTCAGTCTCTGCTGCCTGCAGCCAGATACACTGCCCTACGTGTATCATCTCTAAAAGTATCCTTCAAAACAAACTTGCCCCTAACCAGCGAGAGATTCTCCCTATGAACATCTGGAGTGTAGACCTCATTGGACCATTTGAAGTTCCTTCTTTGGGGGTGGGGCAATATGCTCTGACTATCCGTGATCTAGGATCTGGTTACAGCGAGGTTAAGATTTTAGTCCTCAAATCAGAGGCATCCAAACTTTGATTGACCGCATTAATTTTTTTGGAGAGACAAACCGGCCGCCCACTCAAGTGCCTCAGATCGGATAATGGGGGGGGAGTTTAATAACAAGGGTTTAACTTCTTTTCTGACTGATAGAGGCATCAAAACTGAACGAGCAATAGCCTACATCATTATCAAAATGGATCCATTGAAAGGTTCAATCGGACCTTACTGTCAGCCTCTGTGATGCCAAGGAGTAATCCTTCTAGCTACACAAGGTGCAAATAAAAGATAAAGAGCAATATAAAGCTCTGGGAGGATTTAGAAGGTAATACCAATAAGATATGAGGTATGAGCGGTAAAAAAATGATTAATTATATTAAATAAATTTAATATAATTAAAAATGAGGGGCCTGATAAATCAGGGGTGTTTAATCTCCTCAAAGTATCTTGCAAGCAGAGGATTTAGGTACCCTGAACACACTGGGGCCTTTAAACACAGGGGTGTTTTAAATCCCAGATAAAAGATGGGGGGAGAATCTCAAGAGAAAGGTTTATCTACTTGCTAGTAATAATTACCTTTACAGACTTGAGGTTCTTCCAGGGGGAAATTGGGCAGTTGGAAGCGCTTGGAAAGGGTGTTGGAAGAGCTGGGTGGACACTGGGCAATTTCAGGGGAGTAAGAAGGGGCTAAGAGACAGATACTAGGACCTTACCAGACAGAATAACAATTGTAAAGCTATGTAAGTGGGTAAAGGTTGTAGTATATATATTAAAGCATGATGAGCCAAAATACAGGGGGGAACAAGGGCTCCTTAAATGCCTTTCTGGAGCCTGATGGCGAAACACAAATGTATTTTTGGCTATGGGGAACATTTAAAAAAGGAGGGTTAGATTTAATACCAATGCATGTAGTTTGTTTAATCAAATTCCCTCATATGTAAAGGCTGTCTACTATGGGTAACAGCCTGTCTAAGCTCTTTGGCTGGCATCTTGAGGCGCTTCTGAACCTCTGACAAGGTTTGTTAGATGTGTTGATCAAAGGTTTTAATTACATGTCAAAATGTATTGATTAAATATCACATGTACCTGTTGATCACATTTGTCAGAGTTTAATTATTTTGTATTGTGTACAATGTGAAATACATGTATTTGTTTTTTCTGTGGGCGCTTCAAGAGCCTCTTGTTTAATCCCTGTCATGCAGGCTCTTTTGGGAATGCATGACTGCAGAGATCTGTCAATCAATAATTTCCCACTAAGGATGTAATATATTTATTTTGAACAGTTGTTCAATAGTTATTTTCAGAAGGTTCTCATGTTATTTCCTTCCTCTGGTTCGTGGTCTTTGTCCCTCTGAATCATCCTTAGTGTACCTGGATGTAATTTAAATAAAATAAATAAATAAATAGATACTATAGTATGTTATTATATATACTTATTTATTAATGTTATATGTATTTATTTTGTTATTTTTTTTTATGTAAATACATTTTTATTTCGTGGTTTTGTATATGTATTTATGGTTTTTATTCTGTATTTTAATGTATAATAATTATTTTCAGTGCTTTAGTGGTATATCTTTCAAGTTGTTTTACTACTAGAAGTTTTAAGTTATCTGGGGTACTTTGGCTGAAGTACCCTAGGTTATTTTACCGCCTCTTTAAGATTATTAAATAATATTCCACTTATCTTATTATTTATTACATATTCATTGTTTTTATACTATTATTACTGTATTTATCTATTTATTATTAATTTACTATGTAATAATGTATTTATTATTTACATATTGCTTTGTTATGTTGCTTTATCTTTATTATTATATTCATTTATTACCTTTTATTAAATGAGTAATACTATATTTTTTTTATTTTATGTTTATTTTTTGTTCTAGTCAGGTTGTCTCTGAACTAGTAGCAAGCTGACACTTACAGGATATGGGTAGGACAGTCCTGGCTGGGAGTGGTCTCCCAAAAGTCTTTTGGGCATTTGCTTTCCTGTGGTCGTGCCACCTACTCAACCCCCGCATTCCCCCAACAAATCAAGCGGTGAATAGGACTCCTTTCGAATTTTTTTTTCATTCCAAACCTAACCTAGACCTTGCCCGACATGAGTTTTAAGTAGAAGTTCATGTTCAACTCAGTTTATGTAATATGTGGGCCGGAACCAGTAATTTGAAACCCATTCTGGTTATTTACCCATGGGTGCATTCGGGCGCCTCCAAGTCGTCCTGCTAGGCGCCTGGAAGGCGTCAAAATCCTATTCAGTAGCATAGGATTTCGCCTGCCAGGAGTCTTTTGAGGCGTCACCCAGGCGCCCAGCGCCCGGGAGCCTTCTGCTGAGACGACTTTCAACGTTGTGGATCTGCCTTGATGACAACTGAAAGCCGCCCTGGGAATGCTTGAAAAAGAGCGGGATTGAACCGCGGAGCAGCAAAAAGTGGCTACTGGAGCCACTAACCGCTGAGAGTCAGAGGCTGCTCGAAAGAAACAGGGTGACTTTTAAAGATATATTCTTAATGGCTGTGGGTTTGGGATGAAAGGACTAAACTTCAACAGTCCTTTCATCCCGAACCCCTCCAGTGAAGAATGGGCAAGTGACCCCATCGATGATTGGGCAATTGAGCCATCAAGCTCCTTGCCCTCCTCCTGTTCACAGGAGCTCTATGGGGGGAGGGCAGTGGGACTTGTCTCCAGCTCATCAAACCATTTGATGACTGCCTGGGAACCACTTTTGGTTTTCAAGGCGTCATCAGAACCTTTTGTGGTTTTTTCAGACGACTTGAAAACCAAAAGTGGTTTCAAGTCGTCCGAAGTCGTTCTCAGGTCGTCCTGAGAACCCATGTCGTTCTCTAAACGGCTTGAAAACACGCCAACGTCCCCAGAACGGCTTGAAAACCGCTCCAAATATCTTGGGAGCGCCTCCAAGGCGTCCGAGCTGTCAAAAGAATAGGAATTCGTTTCCTGGACGTTTCTTTTGAACTAGGGATGCACCCGTGGTGTAATGAGAAACTATGTAAAATATTTATAACTTAAATATAAATATGTGCTATTTACAGCTAATCCGTAAAAGCTTGTCTTCCCGGGACCCGTTTTTTTTTTTTTTTGCGCCAAAAAAAAATAAAAAATAAAATGCACAAGCCTGCGAAACCTGTCAGCAATCAGCATCAAGTTTGACAGGTAGTCCGTACCGGATGCAGGTCTGAGGGCCATTTGGCAAAGCGGCCATCCACTCCATATCCACCCACAACCATATCCACCAACAAACCCAGAAGCGGATTTTCAGCTCATATCCACCAACAACCCGGATGGACTTTCAGCTCATGGATATCCCTTGCCAGGACTCTTAAGCGGACTTTAGTCATTGATAATCCTGCCCAGGACTCTTCCCAGTACGTTTTTATTTTTATTTTTTGTAGCTTGTCTAAGAATAGATTTTCACTAATTCTTATATCAACATCTATTAAATATTAGCAATGGATGTTCTTGAATACATCCAACATCCCAACGAGACACAGGAGTCACAACTTTTTCCCAACACAGCCACCCTATATCGGAAATGTTCCATGAAGAAACTCCAAATCCAACCCAGCTTGATCCTGCAACCCAGGCAACTCCCTCTTCAGCAACCAGTAGCATGTGATTACCAACTTCTGAAGAAAGTACCCTTGTTTTTTGCTCGATTACTGCATTTACGTCAACACAATCAACCCGCTGCTTTCCGACAAGCAAGCAAGCCTTGTCGCAAGACAAAGAGCAAGTAGGATAAATTTACCCCCGAGAAAGGTGCCATGCCGCACATCAAGACGAACCTCCTCCGTTGGAAATGGGACGATTTGCGATGCGAGATTCTCAGGATTCTTGGAAGTACCCCACAGAATCTTGCTGTTTACCTCAACCAAGTTAACAAAGGGGGGTGGATTACAGTATCATTTTTATATTCAAGTAGTTGGTCTACCCGCACAAGAAGTTCTATTATGTAACTTCAGATGACACTTGCTACATTTTGCGGAGGAAGTGTCTCGGACCTCAGATGCAAGGTCTTCATACTTACTGAGATGGAAGATCCAGTGGCTAAAGCCAAGCTCAAAAACAGGTACGTTTTTCTTTTCTTTTCATACTAATGTCGGTTCAAAGCTGACGTTTAATTTTCTACTCCACAGGCTAGAAATATGGAAGATTCCTTGCCATGGCTGTTGGCTCACCAGAGGGGACGATGCGCTTGGAACAACAACAGGCTCAAAATCACTTAATGTACTTTCCTCATTTTCCTATTGGTCGTTCTGAATCATTGACACTTATTATTTTTCACATTTTTTTTTCAGTGTGGGCCAATATAAATGGTGACCCTGTGGCTCCATTTGTGGTCAGCTACAATGTCACCTGCAGAAGGCCTCGCCGAATTGGAAACCATCAGAGTCATCTTCTGGCCAAATACATCCATCCCTGCTTTGGTCAAACGAATTACACACAAGCACCTGTGGGCGTGGGCAAGGGTACTCCACCAAAAGTTTGATTGGTAAAGTTACTGATGCCAATAAACATGTTGACTTGGATACGCCCCCAAACAATCATTATTCCAATGGGAGAACCAACCGGCCATCTCCAAATTAAAACACTCTGCAGCTCCCGGATTTCTGGCTGATAAATCCTCCCAATATTCTACTCTATCTACTCCTGCTCATTGATCTGTCTCCCGCATTTCCTTCCAGTCAACTCAAAGTCCCTCAATTTCGGATGCTTCCTTTCCAACCTTGATAAACCCTGAAGAGCAACCCACCTCGCCCGACATCTCTTCAGTCAGAACTCCCTAGGAAACAGTTTGATCACAACTCGGCATCATCTGACTCAGTTGAATTCTTGGACGACTCTACTCATCACAAGCCAGCCAGAAAGATGGTCCGCAGCCCTTAGGCTACCCTGTAAAAAGCTTCGGTTATATGTCTGTTGGAAGATCAACCACAGCTCACCCTCTCCAACTCGCAAAGGCATCAAGCGTGAGCCGTTATTACCTCTAGCCGCCGCCGGAAAGAAGATGTCCCTTTCCGAGTTTCTTGAACACTGCAACATTGAGGTAATGATCCTATGTGCAAGATCCTGTTCCAAGGCCATGACATCAAGCACTGGAGCTTCTTCCGTGAGAACCAAAGCACACCTGATGCGGATTGGCTTCACAAGAGGGCTTGCCGATGCTCTCAGCAAAGGAGCTTGTGAGTTGGAGCAACTCGTTGGTTATGAGGGAAGCCGATCTCAATGCCTAGCCTCCTCACTGCGTCACCTAGTCTCTCATAGTCAGTCTTAAACCTCTCTCAGCCTGTGTTACATATTTCCACCTGCCTCGCCTCGCTACCAGCGGTCTCACACTGTAGTTCCTTATTTGCCCGGTCTCCATTGCGTCATGAATTGGATCAGTCTTACTCCTCCTTGCTTACAATGGTTTTTCTTAGTCGGTTGGGTCGGTCTCACATTATTGCTTCCTGAATCCTGCCTTGCTACCAGTATTGTATGGCCTGAATCCTGCCTTGCTACCAGTTTTGTATTGGTCTTACTCCTCCTGGCTTACAGCAGTTTCTTATCCTGTCTCACACTATAGTTTGTTCTGCTCCTGAATTGTGCCCCGCGACCAGTATCGTATTGGTCTTGCTCCTCTTGTGTCAGCCTGGGTGTGGAACTAACCGTGGTTATGGGTTGTAACTAAGGTAGGTTGATGATTTAAAGTGGTTTGGGTAATGGTTTAAGTCCTGTAAAAGGTACTTCCTCAATCAGTAAGTCTTGTCTGAGAGGCTTGCTCTATATTGCTCTAATTAGGCGCATCCAAATCATACAGAGTATTAATAGGCATCCAAGGAGGTACTACTCACTTGGGTTCGTGGTTTTCTACCTTATTGAAGGTAGGTTGTGGCCAATTCTTGAGGTAATAACAGTATTAAACTATAGATTATCCAGAATGGGGGATTGTTGGAGAATGGGAGATAAGCAAGGTAAATAACTCTAAGGTATGTACTGTGCTGGTGTTTTCTAAATATTCTCTGGGGGATAAACAACTGTTTACAGTCTGTTTATATATTGTAAGAGCTCCTCAAGGGGGAACTGTGAGCGCTTCCATGACCTGAGAGGTACTGTGGAACTTCAGGGGCAAGACAGATCCTTTTGGGAGGATCTGTTAATGTTTATGATGTGATTTCTACTAAGGCTGTGTTATGGGACACATCTTTGATCAGTAGTCCTTAGTGGGATTGGATCACATCATGACATTTGTATTAATTGATCTGTTATTAATATTAATAAAGTTATTAACTTATATGATGTCATTTATTATTGATACATCTTATAAGTATAATTATTATAATATTAATAAGTTCTTTTATCAATAAGATATTAAATTACATATCTTAAGCATGAAAATATTCCAATGTTAAGGAATGTGGGCGTAATCAGAGGGGAAAGAGTGATATCTGTTACTCTGGATATTCACGTGTCAGGGGGGGCAAAGGCCTACAAGTTATGTATCTTGTATACAGGAGTACATAGCTTAACCAAATTATTCATGAGTTTATTAATGATATATTATTAAAGTATTTATATTAATTAATGTAATTAATGTACTTTAATAATATTAATATTAATGGTAATAATAATGAAGGTATAATAATAATAATAACTACAGAATAGTAATTATTATTAAGGATAATAATAATATTACGTGGAGTTATTTAGAATAAATAAGGAGAATAAATAGTAATAATAATTAATAAGAATAGTAATTATTATTAGAGATAATAATTATTAATAATGGTTGCAGTTACGTGGTACATGTCAGGTACTGTGAATGTACTCAGTGGCTGACATCTTGTCTTGCAATAGTATCTCATGTCTCACACTACAGTTTGTTCTGCTTCCTGAATGTGCCCCGCTACCAGTATCCTATTGGTCTTGCTCCTCTTGTCTTGCAATAGTATCTCATGTCTCACACTACTAGTTTGTCTGCTTCCTGAATTGTGCCCCGCTACCAGTATTGTATTGGTCTTATTAGTTGGTCTCACACTCACTCTGTACCAAGTAATCAATCCCAGGCCAATTATCGGATAGAAAGGAGGCTCATGAAGCTTCAGGTCTAACGAGAAAGGAAGACCATATTTTCCGAGCCACACAACCACACTTGAGTATCCAAAGTCAGAGGAGAGGTGGCACCATTTGTATTTAATCATCATGATCATAACATGATCTTACATTAAATAAAAATGAGGAAATTTAGTCACAAAGTCAGAGGAGAGTGTAATTAATCAAAGTGAGTAAGCATCCAAGGCTATCATGATAACCAGACAGAAAAACAGTTTAATGTAAATATTTACATGTAGCCACAGCTGGAGAACAAACTCCTCATCAATAGGGAAGTTACATAGTGGGAAGAATATTTTTATGACATCTGCGTCACCCCAGTTGCCATTAAGGACCTGACACCTTTGAGACGAATCTTCAAGACGAAACACCTTTTTGATTGGATTGTAGTCAGGAGAGTAAGGGGTAAATAAATGAGGACTACATGATTCTCGTTGCAAATTTCTTGGATTCGTCCACCGTGGTGGATGCGAGCGTTATCCATTACTAACACGCTGTTAGGGCCAGGGTATGGATTCATACAAGGATCGAACAATCCCAAATAATTTCAGCTATGTTTGTTTGCTTGTGAGTCACAAATATGAGGTAGGAAACGGACTCACCAATACTTCCTCAAGAAAGAATTCAAAGTCCAATCGAGTGACTGATCCAGTTTGAGCTATAGAGCATAAGATCCCACTGAGCGACACCGCAGGTATAACATTGATGCGAGTTGCATCATGTAAGCGTGGGATGCAAGATGTTCGACGGCCCTTTCGAGCCCATGCACGGGTACGGCGAGCAGTATCTTGGGAGACGCCAGCCTCATCTGCCCAAAAATCCAGAATTAAAATGTATGCTTCAGCTTGTGATGTTTGCGACACACTTTCAGTCAAATGCACTTACCAGTAAACACTAGGTAATCCAAAGGTATTTGGGCTATCTGGCAAATGTAGTTTGCGCGTCGGATGGCTGATTGGGAGGGATGCACCGTCTTCGCTACTTTCTTGGTGAGTTGTAATCGGTGTCAAAGATCATCATACAGGGTAGCAATCAGATGTTGGACTCCACTCATTGCCTCGAGATGAGCTTGGAGCTCATCAAGATACAACGTCGGCTGATGCTCAAGAATATCCAGGAGAAACTCACGCTCCTCATTGCTGATTGCCAAAGGGCGTCCACGAGGGCCGTAGGTTGATGGGTCAGTGATCACACTGCGAGTACACATGTATAGCAATAGCCATCACAACATTGTTTTTGAATGAATTGAGAAGTCGATTGCGTCATTGATGTCATGGGAGTGCAACCAGAAATCAACCATTGACAGAGATGGCCTTAATTTGTGGGTTGTATCTGAAAAGCATATGGATACGGACGTCAGCACCTCATCAAATAAAGTGGAGGAGAAAGAATAGAAAGATGAGGGAGGAACATGATGACTTACTTAACAAACACCATGGCCAATGAGTTTGTTGGCTGTTGCCAATGAGATTGTTGGCCGTTGTGGTGCTCCATTTGCGTGACAATGCCAAAAGCACATGGTGGAAGCATTGGGATAGCATATACACAAGCAACATTCATTACAAGAGGAGGAATAGTATAATAAATGTAAGATACACTTCTACGCAGGACAATAGGATTACAGACAGCACGGCGTTAGGAGGAATGGAATGGAGGACAAGGGGTACATAGGATGGAATAGGGTATAAAGGAAGGGAATAGAAGAGATGGAAGGTATTGGGAGAACATGTCTCAACCAGGAAGGGACAAGGTAAGGTGGTAAGTAGTGGGAGAACACGTCTCAAACGGGTATGGAAGGAAGGATGGAAGGATGTTATTGGTACAGTCAGTTATAAGGGTATACCACCTTTATAAGGGTGGTATATGGCATTATAAGGGTGGAGGAAATCAGTATTTTGTGATTTGGAGGAGGAATTAATTAGGTGAGGAGGAAGAAGGGAGGAAGGAGCAATGTGGGAGGAGAGGCTTTGACCCCCAATATTCTGGGTGGAAGGAGTTAACAGCTGGTCATGCAGGCGTGTGGATTATGTGTCATGTTGTTTGGTCCTCATATCAACACATGATATCATGCTGTGCAATATATGCAGGCAGATAAGGTGTATAGATATGTCCCTGCAGCATTATTCCCTCATTGTTTGGCAGCAGTGCAGTACAGATATCCAGGGGCTGTGCAACAGATTATATCCCTTAGCAACAAAGGATATCATGTGGTGCAGCATATGCAGGCTGATAAGGTGTATATGTGGTTTCCTGCAGCTTAATTCCCTCCCAGGGCGAAATCTTGCAGCATAGCACACTCACAAGGAGCTCCCCTGGAGCTAAAATCCCTCACTCTTCAATATATAAGGAGGCCTCTTTCCCCCTTTTTTTTCATTTCCTTTTTTATCATCAGCCTACAGAGGTTTGGTCACAGTGGTTATTTAATTAGTGGTAGTTTTAGTTAGTGGTAGTGGTAGTGGTCGTGATAGTAGTGGTAGTAGTAGTAACAGTAACAATAGTGTTATTAACAGTAACAAGTAGTAGTAGTAGCAGATGCTCTTGTATTGATTAAAGTGCCTTATCAAGAGATTGCTTAAGGAAGAGATCATTACCAACCTTCAATTAACACCCATTTATTAGTAACAATTTATATCTTACATAATTAATCCCACTGGATTATTTTTATCCATCATTGTTAGAAGTTGTAACAGATCTACGTGAATAGTGATTTGAGGTATCTAGGACTGATAGAGATTACTATATAAAAGTAAGATCTATCTTGGAATCAGCCATATCTTTATAAATATTGATTACAAGACTCTTAGTTATTTGCATAGTACCATTTAGAGGGGCAGGTCTTTCAAACCACCCGTAAGTTGTAATAGCCTTTCAACCTATTTGCAATTTATTTCCCCCTCAGCGGATATTTCACCAAATATAACGTTTAGTGTCCCACAAGAGTCCTACACCGTTGTTGGGAGCCTTCAGCCAGCAACGCAGTGGAAGTGCATCCGTACGGACTACCTGTCAAACTTTGATGCTGATTGCTGAAAGGTTTTGCAGGCTTGTGCATTTTTTTTTATTTTTTTTTGGCGCACAAAAAAAAAAAAAAAAAAAAACAAAAAGGGTCCTGGGAAGACAAGCTTTTATGGATTAGCTGTAATTTGAAATGAGGGATTAATGTAAAGAGTCCAAGTATGCGGATAGTTGGACTTAAAGTATCCAAACTTAGGGAATGTTTGGATAAAACTATATATTTCTCAATATTAGTTTAGAAGCAATGAAGAACATAATCTAGCTGTAAGTACATGAGTATTTATAGTTTAAGATTATGTACAAAGGAGGAAATGAAATGGACTTGTGAGAATGTCACTTGTCGAGACTGTCAGCTAATGACTAATGTAGTGAGGAGTAGTCATGTACGTCATGATTACGTATCTAGCTACAACACCCCCCCACTCGACAAGGACCCTAATATTACGTCACGCTGTAGACTGTGGACTGGAGGCGAGAAATTTGTTGTAAAAATATTGGCGAATTGTTTCTGGGTGGAGACCCAGGAGACAGAGATTTTCTCCTTGAAAAGAGCTTGATTAGATATATAGAATTCTCTATCAGTATGCCGGGTACGCTTGTTAGATCCACCATTAGCACAAATGGTCACCGTCGCCTGGTTGTCGCAATAGATGTGCCCTGTCAGCCAAGTGCCACATAGGTCAAAGAGCAAGTTCCGCAGCCACAGTATCTGTTTTGTGCAGTGGCCGAGAGCCATGTACTCCGCGTGAGCTGTAGAAGAAGCGACCGTGGCCAGCCGTCTAGAAACCCACGCAATCGGACATCCGTGGTGGAGGATAAGCAAACCGTAATAGGATCGAGAAAACTCTCCCCCCCAGTTTGCATCAACAAAGCCGCACAGTTCAGGACTGTCCTTTTTAGGAAAATGTCTAGTGTATTATCCCTGGTGGACGCCAATAGTTGATAAGGTGGGAAGACAATTCCAATGCGACTGAGAAGGGTTTTTAGAAAACTGGGCAAGAAAATTAAAGAGAAACTTATGTCAGGTCTAGTACCAACCGCTATGTAGCTTAAAGCCCCCAGGATAGAATGTAAGATGAAGTATTTGTGCCCGTTGCATCAGGATCATTTGAAAGTGGGAGGTTTCCGACTGGGAGAGGGGTTTGGGCAGTGGAGGCACCATCCCAGTGATTGCTTAAAATCTTGGATATCAGCTTTGGTTGACTAAGGGAGAAGCCAAGAGAACTCCTGTTGACGGTGAGCCCAACAATGCTGGACAGGTTGTCTTCCCACTTGATTTTAATTGTCTTTTTCACGTCAAGTTCAAGCTGTTTAAGGATGGCGGTTGATGGTCCGGCAATGATACCATCATCCACATGTATCCATACTATTGTCTTGCCGTCTGTAGAACGGAGGATATACACACTGGAGTCGTATTGTGACGCAACATAGCCAAGGGCACCTAGGGTTTGCAACAGAAATTGCCACCAGCAGCGCGCCGCTTGCTTTGTCCTGTACAGAGCCTTCTTCAAATGGCAAGCGAATCCTGGAGGGAAGTACAATCCTTCAGGAGGCTGAACCCAAAGATCCTCGTCAATAGGGGAATTGAGATAAGCCGCGACGAAATCAAAGGAGTGAACCGGCCAATTTCTGACCGCAGCAATGGAGAGTAAAATCCGCATAGAGACAAAGGAGGCTGTGGGCGCGAAAGTCTCACTGAACTGGACACCTTCAATTTGAGAATACCCACGAGCCACGTAACGAGCTTTGTACTTGGAAATGCACCCCTTGTTGTCGGTCTTTCTAGCAAATACCCACTTTGCCGTCATCACTCTAGTTCCCTTGGGTATTTGTTCTACGTCCCAAACGTCGAGCAGGTGGAGGTTGTCTAGTTCTTCCTTTATCGCGCCAACCCATTGATCCCGGTCTGGCGTTTTCAATGCTTGCTTATAAGTGTTAGGCACCCCAGCAACAAGAAGTTCGGGGATCACTGAGTTAACCAAATCAACCATCGCCTCCTGGCTGTGAACAATCAATTCATCTTTAAAGTCACTGAGTCGCAGGTCTAGCATATCAGAGAGGCAGGCCTCTACTGGGGGGTCTGGGACCTCAGGCCGGTAACCGGAGAATGTAGCTATTGCTGACGACGTAAAAGAGTTGGAGTCTGGCAGCCAAGAATACCACCCCTCTGATCCAGGCAGAAAACCAATGACACGGGCAGGTACCGCCCGATCATCTAACTTACGGCGTTTTTCTACAGGTATATGCACAAAAGCAGTGTCCCCAAAAATGTGTGCTGAGTCAAGGCTGGGTTTGACTTTGAACATCCGTTCGAAAGGTGTAACCGAGCCACTGGCTTTGTTCGGTACACGGTTTAAGATGTGGCAGACCCATATGAAGGAAAAGGCCCAAAAGGATTTATCCAAACCGCTACCGGCTAGCAAAGTCCGGCCCATATCTTGTAGAGTACAATTGAAGCGCTCAATCGTACCGTTTTGGTAGTGATGGTAGGCAATAGCTTGTTCGGCACGTATTCCTTTTGATTTTAGGAACTGCGTTCAAACTGAGTTGTTAAACTCTCCGCCGTTATCAGATTGGATACCTTTTAGGGGACTACCAGTCTGTTTCTCCATCTTGTTGATACAGTCAATGAGCAGACGAGTAGCTTCAGATTTGTCAGCCTCTGTGATGCCAAGGTGTAATCCTTCTAGCTACACAAGGTGCAAGATAAAAGATACCGAGCAATATAAAGCTCTGGGAGGATTTGTAAAAGGTAATAACAATAAGGATATGAGGTATGAGGGGTAAAAGATAATTAATTATATTAAATAAATTTAATATAATTAAAATTATGAGGGGCCTGATAAATCAGGGGTGTTTAATCCCTCAAAGGTATCTTGCAAGCAGAGGATTTAGGTACCTGAACACACTGGGGCCTGTAAACAGGGGTGTTTTAAATTGCAGATAAATGATGGGGGGAGAATCTCAAGAGAAAGGTTTATCTACTTACTAGTAATAAATTACCTTTACAGACTTGAGGTTCTTCCAGGGGAAATTGGGCAGTTGGAAGCGCTTGGACAGGTTGTTGGAAGAGCTGGGTGGACACTGGGCAATTTCAGGGGAGTAAGAAGGGGCTAAGAGACAGATACTAGGACCTTACCAGACAGAATAACAATGTAAAGCGATGTAAGTGGGTAAAGGTGGTAGTATATATATTAAAGCATGGGGAGGCAAAATACAGGGGGAACAAGGGCTCCTTAAATGCCTTTCTGGAGCTCTGATGGCGAAACACAGGATTTATTTTTGGCTATGGGAACATTTAAAAGGAAGGGGTTAATATTTAATACAAATGTATGTAGTTGTTTAATCAAATTTCCATATGTACAGGCTGTCTACTATAGGTACAGCCTGTCTAAGCTCTTTTGCTGGAATCTTGAGGCGCTTATGAACCTCTGACAAGGTTTGTTAGATGTGTTGATCAAAGGTTTTAACTATATGTCAAAATGTATTGATTAAATATCACATGTACCTGTTGATCACATTTGTCAGAGTTTAATTGTTTTGTATTGTGTACAATGTGAAATACATGTATTTGTTTGTTCTGTGGGTGCTTCAAGAGCTTCTTGTTTGATCCCTGTCATGCAGGCTCTTTGGGAATGCATGACTGCAGAGATCTGTCAATCAATAATTTCCCACTAAGGATGTAATACATTTATTTTGAACAATGTTCAATTGTTTATTTTCAGAAGGTTCTCATGTTATTTCCTTCCTCTGGTTCGTGGTCTTTGTCCCTCTGAATCATCCTTAGTGTACTTAGTATTTAATTAAATAAAAAATAAATAAATAGATAATATAGTATATTACTAGTATTATATACTTATATTATTAATGTCATATGTATTTATTTTATTATGTTCTTATTTAAATACATTGTTATTTCGTGGTTTTGTACATGTATTTATGGTTTTTATTCTGTATTTTAATGTATAATAATTAATTCAGCACTTTAGTGGTAATATTCTTTCAAGTTGTTTTACTACTAGAAGTTTTAAGTTATCTGGGGTACTTTGGCTGAAGTACCCTGGATTTTTTTACACGCTCTTTAAGATTATGAAATAATATTTCCATTTATCTTATTATTTATTAACATATTCATTGTTTTATACTTAATATTGTATTTGTTTATTTATTATTAATTTACTATGTAATAATGTATTTATTATTTACATATTACTTTTTTATGTTGCTTTATATATTATTATTCATTGATTACTCTTTGTTAAATGATTAATACTATATTTTTATTTTTATTTTATGTTTATTTTGTTTTAGTCAGGTTGTCTCTGACCTAGTAGCAAGCTGACAAGATTTAAGCGTCAAAATTTTCACCTCGCTATAGCTGTCAGCCACCAAGATATTACATGTATTATGTAACATGTAATAATGTAACATGTAATACTTGAAAACTGCAAGCTTGAATAATTATTATTATTCTTTATTTATTATTTTTATAGTCTGAACAAAAAGGAATTTAGACCTTATCATTTTATCAAATGGAACAATAGTCTAACAGTAAGAGACTGGCTCAGTAATAACTGTCATTGACATAAGGACCTGAGTTCAAGCCACACTCATGACCACATTGAATAAAAATCATTTATTTAAATTATATATATTTTTTACTAAAATTAAGTTATAATTTAATTTATGAAAATCTTTGGAAAATAATTTTCATACATGCAATAAATGGATAAAGAACCATTATTGGCATAGTTTTCTTCTTGAAAATCCTGGAAGATCCAAGATTAACCCATAGTAATTTATAGTATAAAATTACACATGAATAAGGGTAAATCTTTATGTAAAGTATATTAATTATGCAGTAATGACTTATAAATTAAATCCCACATGTTTAACTCTCCAGAGCAAGCGCTTTCTAAGCTCCAACCCCAAAGGAAACTACATGTACATGTGATTAAGAATTACTTAGTTTAATTAATAAAAATAAACATTAAATTAAGTTAATTAATTAATAAACATGGTATCATTTTAATTAACAATGACACCATGCTTACCTTCTTACCACGAACAGGCTGATCAGAATCACCTGTCAATATTGCCCCAATCCCCACTGACAATTAAATTGCAGAGGAATTAATACAAATATTTTATTATTTAAGGAGGAGGTCTCTTCACCAAATTGAAGATATCCTCCCCCCATCAATTTTAACATACACCAGATAAATTATTATAAGCTACAAAGGCGCTCACCTTCTCCTGCAAGTAAGGAGGACTGGCCTTTATTTATATACTATCTAAATTAGTTAAAATTCTTCAAAACAAACCCTCCTCAATTAATTAAAATATCTTTAATTAATTGAAAAAACCGTGTTCAAGTCTGGTTAGCCCTTCAGAGGATTTATTCCCATAACTGAAGTTTTGGCAGCAGGGTCATAACCTGTTTTATTTGATACTTAGTGTTTTATAACACTTTAAGTACTTGTTCTTATTGGCAAATCTGTTCATTACACTTCATAAGTGTAATATTCTTTTTTTTTAGTCCTTACTGTACACGCCACAATAAGTGGAGTAGAGTACAGAAAGCTGACAATAGCCGCTACCAAGATCCCGGATGGTTAGGATTTATTTACCACCTCCCAAGGAAGGCACCTTGAAGGGACCAATGAGGTCGACGTTCCAGAGATCCATCGGCTGGACATTACGGTTCTCAGAGGACAAGGAGTTCTTTTGGACACTCTTGATATGATACATGTTGGGCACCGGATCTGTCCCTTTGGAATAGATGAAGGCAGCCCGAGGACGACACCGGTCCTGATCATGTGGCGTATGACACGCAGACTAACGTGACCCAATTGTTGGTGCAGATTTAATAACAGCGTTTCATCGGCGGTAAGCAATTGCGTTAATGTGGGACGCGGCACGGAAAGAGGAACAGTATATAAAAATGGTTCAATTGGAGAAGGCTGAGAGGCTGTAGCAGCGGTATTACATGATACGGTAGGTACAATAGATTGTGAACGAGTGACACAGGTGGGGGAAGGGAAAACAGGGGGAATGAGGAGCCACTTCGAGAAGAAAAGTTGAGAGAGGAAGAAGCCCAGATGGATGATTTGAAAGAAAGAAGAAACAAGTCGGTCAAAGTGTTGTAGGCAAGGGAATGCCCGGCCAGGCAAAGGGCAGCCGCCGAAATGAGTGTGTGGCCAGCATTTTCACAATACAACACGTCGTTAAGCTCGATTACCATTGAATTCAGCCCATGAAAAGTCAGAGTACCCGTGGCTGTAACAAAATTGGCTGGCCCGTCAGTAGCTACTTAAAGAGGGATTCGTTTCAGCAGTAGTTTAAAACCAGATAGGGCTGACTTATCACCCGTGATGTGGTGGGTGTATCAAAGATGATTTCAGCATTGGCACCCGTTTCCACAGTAGCTCGGCTAGCCTGGGGCAGGGGTTCATGACGGTCTTCAAAGATAATATCATCATCTGCGTAGTTGTCACCCGATAAGGCGGCTTCAGCCACTTTAACCTCTGGACAAGGTCTATTACCTTTTTGATCAGGGCAATAAACTGGCCTCTAGGAATCAGCAGGACGACCTCCGCTGGGATGTTGATTCTGGGGTTTACTGGAAAAGAGCGGAGCTCAAAAACCAATAGGCGGGGTGATTATGGGGTAGTGGGCTTGGAAAGAAGTAGGACTTGCCGTTACTGTATTTTGGGGATGGCAAGATTGACTGATGGGTTCAACACAATCCGCGATCTGATGAGTGCTGGAGTTGCATCGGAAACAGGTGCGGATCCGACCATCGGTCCGACGCTCAGGCCTCCCTGCCAAACCGTATACATTACCAGGGTGACTCTCAATGGATGGAGACCGTTCGGGAGCCACTCCATACATAAAGCCCGTGACATGAGGGTCGCGATGTTGGGGGCGTGAGCAGGAAAGAATCTTGGCCTGACTGTCGGCCAGAAGATCAATCATGCGGTTGAAGGAAGGGAGTGAATTGTTGTGCCAGGATAACTCCATGCCAATTTTCTGATTGAAGTCGTTGCGCAAATTGGAACCAGGCTGAATAGATGATTGGAGAACTAGACCTAGGATACTATTGCGGGAAAGGGCGATGCCAGAGGCAACAAGGCCTTTGAACCGAGAGCGGAAGAGGGTGGAGATTTCGCTGGCATTTGTTTCGGTAGAGATAGGGATTTGGAGGAGCTCAACCCTTTGGGACAATTGTGAAGTTTGACTGATGGAACCAAAGCGGGATTTGATGGCCAGAAGCATGTCGTGACTCTTGGTGAAATCATAGAGGTCAAATCTGATGGAAGAATCGACAGATCCTAGCAAGATGCTTCTTGCCGCCCGTTCGAGAGGGTGTCCAGTCTGATCATTGAGGTAAAATCGTTCATCCCAGAGGTAGGAGAAGGCGATTTCAATCAATTCACGGTGCTAGATACGGACGTTGGAGCCATCCTTCCCAAGGAAGCAAGAAGCAAACCGGGATATTGCGTCGCGTATGAGAGAGGCCTCCGCGCGGTGATCACTGGCCGTCAAGAGTTTGGGGTCAGGACGAGGGTCCGGATGAATGAAAGCCCTAGGTTGTAATGTAGAGATCGTTGTACTCGGCAACATCGTTGTATCACCCTCGTCATCTGAGGCAGCGCGGGAATCGGCTTGTCTGCGAGTAGTTGAAGGAGTGGTAACGCGGACGGGTGATCTTTGCACAGACATGGTAGAGAGGGAATTTGGGAAAATATAGAACAGGGAAAAGGAAGATGGTGAAAAGATGGCGGAAGAGGGGGATAGAGCACTAGATAGTTGAATTGAAGGAAAGAGGAGGTATTTATGTTTGGAGGGGAAAATAAGAGGCGAGATGATATAAGCCACACAGGCAAGTTACACTATAGGAGCCACACGGGCGAGATATAGACGGGAAATTCCACACAGGCAATTGATAGAGAAGATAAGCCACACAGGCAAGTTTAGACAATGAGTGCCACACTGGCAAGGCCACAAAGGCAAGGAAACACAAGGAGGATAGGGCCACATAGGCGGAAGAAAAACACTAAGTTGCCACACAGGCG
Organism: Puccinia hordei; assembly: GCA_007896445.1. Taxonomy (NCBI): domain Eukaryota; kingdom Fungi; phylum Basidiomycota; class Pucciniomycetes; order Pucciniales; family Pucciniaceae; genus Puccinia; species Puccinia hordei. Next base: position 18,677 of record RDRW01000645.1, read on the forward strand.
AAGGAAAAGAATCGGAAAGGTAGAGATGTAATAGACTAGTTAACTAAAACGAGAGGCTCATAACCTAAAGTATCCAAACTTAGGGAATGTTTGGATAAAACTATATAATTCTCAATATTAGTTTAGAAGCAATGAAGAACATAATCTAGCTGTAAGTACATGAGTATTTATAGTTTAAGATTATGTACAAAGGAGGAAATGAAATGGACTTGTGAGAATGTCACTTGTCAAGACTGTCAGCTAATGACTAATGTAGTGAGGAGTAGTCATGTACGTCATGATTACGTATCTAGCTACAACAGGACTGAACTATGAGAATAGTAGATTGCATCAAAGAGAGAGAAACATACTCCAAGTTGTCAGCCTTAGAGCCAGCACAGCTGATCTAAAGTCTGTCTTATCTTCTTCTTTAAGTCACAACTGTCTCATATCTTTTTAGAATCAGGTTTTAATGTTGTTTTGACTTGAGATTCAGATTCTTCATTAAATTTTGACCTTGGTGTTCACTGAACACTTTGTAATTGCTGAACTCCTTCATGGAGTAATTAAATAAATAATTCTAAGCTACAGCTGACTGGGCAAGTGAAACAAACCACATCTACATGTAAGATTACATAAGCAAACCTTGAAAATTTTCGAAGTTGGTTTATCCCCCGTTGCAGGAAGGATACACAACCTCAAGACACCCAGAACCACCAACTCAGACATCCAAGGATTCAGCAAGTTACAGCTCACCACTCTAACCAACAAAAGGCCTCTTTCACCCAGTACTTCAAGTATTGTCAGTCAGTCCCCTTTTTGAACCTTGTTTCTCTGACAGTAGTCCTTCTCTGTCTTCCCCTTAACCTTCCCCTCTTCCCTCTTCCTTCATCCTCAAATCAAGAGATCAGATCAAGTCTTCAACAGGTTACCCTTTTAGAACCTTGACTACTAGTCTAAAAATCAGGGCAGATTAGTTTACTAATTCTGTTGTCCCTCCACTGTTTCCTTAGTGTGTGAGGAGGCTGTTGCACTTCTAAAGACTCTGGCACAGCTTAGCCAACTTTTCCAGGTTGAGCTCATTGATCTTAAGAGCACTCTAAACAAACAAACAAACAATAAAAAGATCAATTCAATCCCTTTCCCCTTTTCTCTTCTTCTTTTCTCTACTAGTTGTATCTCATATCCTTGAAATACAACCAGTAGTGCCCCCCAAACCTTGTGTCCTGTTGTCACTTTAGAGACACAGGCTCACACAAGTACTGTACACAGCAGTTGCGGGGCGCAGGCAAAACCGCTGATGGTTCGGTGGTCAATTTGCCGGACCCCCCCCAGCCAGCTTTGACCGTCAAAAAACGGACCTCAGGTCAGCCGGCAAATTGACCGTCCAAATTCCAACAGGCCTGCCGGCGTGAATTTGGGCAAAAAGCCGGCAAACTCAAGGTCCAATTGACCCAACCGGCAGTTTGACGTTGTGGTATTCCAAACCCTGTTTCAAGTATCAGGCAGGATTATATTCTTTCATTATCTTTCAGAAGCTAAAATAGTAGCAATATAAATGCATAATTGAAATCTAGGGTAAATTTAATCTATAAGTCACCCATTTATGTTAGGGTTTTGCACGGCTAAATCAAAAGTTATACAGTTACAAAGAATTAGAGTGAATAATAAGTACATAGTATATATATAAAAGTAGTATGTAGTTTAGTGTCAGGTCACATGACACAGCACATGATCTGTGGCACAGGCTAAGTACATAACCTCACCAGCAGAAATAGCTCACTTTAGGTCACAAGACACAGCACATGATCTGTGGCACATTCTAAGTACATAACCTCACCAGCAGAAATAGCTCACTTTAGGTCACAAGACGCAGCACATGATCTGTGGCACAGTCTAAGTACATAACCTCACCAGCAGAAATAGCTCACTTTATGCACTCCCCGCATTAAGGCAGCGTAGAAGAAGAGACCCCACCAGCATAAATACCTCAATCAGACATCCCACCAGCAAAAATCCCTCACATTTTACTATATAAAGGGGAGGTTGTTCCCTCCCAGAAAAAAATCATGCCAGTAGCATCCCAGTAGCATCCCACTTGGATCCCACGCCCCATCATCTAGCTAGCAAACTAAATAAAATTACTCATCCATATAAATAGTGTGATCTTAATCATCTGACCCACAACAAAATCTTTCATATCAGTTTAAAATACACAAAAGAAACAAAAGGGAAATTGTGCTCTTTTAACTAAAGGTTAAGGAAGAGGGTACAACACATTGAATAGTTCACATTATACCAAAACATCCATCTACTCATTCTCTCTGACTGCATCTAAACATAAAAGCAACATAAATACTAAAAACATATAAATACTGTTCCTCATCAATTCCAAAGGCTTTTATTCCATTTCAAACTTTCTGTAACAATCCATCCACTATCTACTTCCCTGATCCCTTCATCAAGCTCATTGCTGAGTATTTGTAAGTTGAAATTAGATCTTTGTCTGATAAGAGATTACTACATAAATAGTTCTCTTAAAGAAAACAAAAAGAAAGTTATCAGCCACAACAATAAAATTGTTGTATTAACTCTTGTAGTAAATAGAGGGGCAGGTCTTTCAAACCACCCTTAACAGTTGTAATAGATTCATACATACCTGAAATACTATAACTGCTATTTCCCCCGCACAGAACTACCACCCCCGTCCCAAAAGGAGTTCTCACATCTGGTGTCCCAACAGTGGCCAAAACCTTCATCAAGATCACCCTTCAACTTCAAAACATTCAGCAAAGCACATTCAAAGAGAAAAGGAAGCACTCATAAGGCTATTCAACAACTGGTTTGGAACTAGTTACAAGGAATACACCATGGCAGATCCAGGGATGCAGGAACAGTCAGTAACAATAGGATTTCAAGAATATGAAGAGCAAAATTCAAGGATAACCTTTATGGAAGACCAAATGGAAAAGGAAAGGCATGAAATGGAGGAGAAGTTTAGAAAAATGGAGGAAATGATTCAAATGCTAACAGGAAAAGGCAAGAGCACTGAACCCCAGCAAGTTCCCATTCCTGAGACTCCCCAACCTCAATCAAAATTCCTAGCCACAGGGTCTTATGCTGAAGCAAGCCGTACACAACAAATACCTTTTGCCACATCAACACCATTTCCCCAGTTCACAGGACAAGAATTTCCAGAGACACCTAATCCACAAACAGGGTATGAAAACTCAGCAGCTTACAACATTAACAGGTCCAGGATGAGGCCAGCTTTTACGCCCAGAGGAACTCTTCAAGAAACACCATCCAACAGTCCCGCAGATTCCCAGTTTGAGAAAAGTAGGAATATCACATTGCCAGAAGAAGGAACCTTGCGGGGATATCTGGAAACAAAGAAAACCAATCTAAATTTTGATGGAACAGAGGTGGAAGATTTCATCAAAAGAATTGAGAAAATGGTGTCCATTCAAGATTGCGGTAGTAGAGATTTAGCAAGCCAGTTACCTTTTATCATTCCCAACCAAAAGATAAGTAAAGCCATTGAACTTATGGAGGGACATGAGACTAGTGATTGGGAATTCTAAAAAGAGATTTAATTAGGAAATGGGGAAGAGCTACACCACATAGGAGATTCAAGGAAGAGTCCATACCCCAACTTATCAAAAGAATTCAAAATTCAGGAGGAATCCACACTCAACAGGAATACCGGAAATTCATTGGGGAATATGAAGAAATGGTAGACTATTGTCTACGCATGGAATACCCAAATATTAATGAAAACAATGGGGAGCCCCTGTGGAAGACATTGTCCAAGGAGTTGAAAAATGAGGTCCTGAGGGAACTTTCACATAAAAAGAAACTTAAGAAAACCAAAGATGGGAGACCCATTGTTCCAGATTTACCAACCTTGAAAGAATATACTGAACTGGCTTTGGATCTTTTGGACTTTGAGGATGAAGAAACTGTCAAGACAGAGACCCCTAAGAAGATTGTGAAGTTACAGGACCCTAAGGAGGTATCAAACCAAGTTTCTTTGGAAGAGAAAATCAAAAATTTAACCACAATGGTGGAGAGTCAGAAGAAAGGAATCCCACCTCATTTTAATAGGCCCCCATCTCCGGGATTTTTAGAAAACAGGCCAAGATATTCCCATCTTGAGTGTTATTATTGTAAAGGTAAGCACATTGTGACAAACTGTGAAATTTACAACAGGACTTTCAAAATAGGAGAGTGCTGCGGATCCAAGGTGTGTATTATTATCCAAACCGCCTGCCAGTAGTATTGCGGGAGGATGCATCCATAAGAGAGATGGTACAAAAATTTGCGCAAGAAGAGGCTAAAGATGAGGAGGAAGCCAAGGAAGGGAATCAACAAACAAAGGATTCAACTTCAGCAATAGCAGAAATTGAAGAGTGGGGATCATGGGTTCCACCTCAGACACATGATTTAGAGGATTCCTTACAGAATAATATTGGCTTTGGGATAAGGAAATCTCAAAGGATCCAAGATAAAAATGTGGGTGGAAGCCAGTCCCAAGAGCCTCCAGCAAACCAAGAAGCAATTAAGACAGCAAGAAGGAAAAGCTATCCAGGAGCATGGATTGAAGAAGCTGAATCAGAGGAGGAAGCCAGTGTACCCCTGAAGGAAAAAGAACCAAAGATCAATCCATTTAAGAAGAAGCTTATATCAGAAACAAATAGAACATTAGAAGCCCCGTCAACTCAAGTGCCAGAATCAGTGAGGAGGAAGTTTTACAAACAAACTTATACACTCACATTGGAAGAAATTATCAAGATGGCTCCCCAGTTTCTTCAGAATTTACAAAATTCTTATGCTGAGGAGGAGTTGATGGACAAAAGCATCAGTATTGGCAAATTCAAACAAGGATGATCTGAAGAAGATATAGAAGAGGAGAAAATTTGCCTCACCTATGCATGTCCAGTAGGCAGGGTGGATATGACCTTAGCCAACAGGAAAATACTTACATTGGTGGACACAGGAGCAGAAATGAACACAATCCCTGAGGAACCAGCTAGCCAGTTAGGATTGGTAACTACAGAGATCTTTATGAGACTTAAAGGGATTGGAGGGCACTTCACTCCTATAATAGGGATTGCGGAAAATATTGAAATCAGTGTATTCCAGGGTATAAAAATCTGGCCAATTTCTTTATAGTAAAAGGATCAGTACATACAGTTCTAGGCAGACCTTTCCTAGCAGACCACAACATAAGGCTAGAATTATCCAATAAGAAAGGGGAAATTCTGAGCTTTGAAGATCCAGAAGGGAAAAGACTATGTATTCCAATATGTTTACCAAACACCCCGGGGTGGCATAAGGAACCACCTGCATTTAGGCAAAGCTGCTCTTTTCAAATCATGGATTGGGAGCTGCTTGATCAAATTTCCTGTTCTGAAAAGAATGAGAATGTCCCTGAATGTCAGTGGGAAGGTATAGAAAAGTTGAAAAGTTTGCACCTTTGTAAGGAGAAAGAGGAGATGTGTCAGCCTGGGTGTGGAACTAACCGTGGTTAAGGGTTGTAACTAAGGTAGGTTGATGATTTAAAGTGGTTTGGGTAATGGTTTAAGTCCTGTAAAAAGGTACTTCCTCAATCAGTAAGTCTTGTCTGAGAGGCTTGCTCTAATTGCTCTAATTAGGCGCATCCAAATCAATACAAAGTATTAATAGGCATCCAAGGAGGTACTCACTTGGGTTCGTGGTTTCTACCTTATTGAAGGTAGGTTGTGGCCAATTCTTGAGGTAATAACAGTATTAAACTATAGATTATCCAGAATTGGGGGATTGTTGGAGAATGGGGAACTAAGCAAGGTAAATAACTCTAAGGTATGTACTGTGCTGTGGTGTTCTAAATATTCTCTGGGGGATAAACAACTGTTTACAGTCTGTTTAGATATTGTAAGAGCTCCTCAAGGGGGAACTGTGAGCGCTTCCATGACCTGGGAGGTACAGTGGAACTTCAGGGGCAAGACAGATCCTTTTGGGAGGATCTGTTAATGTTTATGATGTGATTTCTACTAAGGCTGTGTTATGGGACACATCTTTGATCAGTAGTCCTTAGTGGGATTGGATCACATCATGACATTTGTATTAATTGAGCTGTTATTAATATTAATAAAGTTATTAACTTATAATGATGTCATTTATTATTGGTACATCTTATAAGTATTAATTATTATAATATTAATAAGTTCTTTTATTAATAAGATATTAAATTACATATCTTATGCGTGAAATATTCCAATGTTAAGGAATGTGGGCGTAATCAGAGGGGAAAGAGTGATATCTGTTACTCTGGATATTTCACGTGACAGGAGGGCAAAGGGCCTACAAGTTATGTATCTTGTATAACAGGAGTACATATCTTAACCAGAATTATTCATGAGTTTATTAATGAATATATTATTAAAGTATTTATATTAATTAATGTAATTAATGTACTTTAATAATATTAATATTAAAGTAATAATAATGAAGGTATAATAATAATAATAATAATGAAGGTATAATAATAATAATAATAACTACAGAATAGTAATTATTATTAAGGATAATAATAATTAATCTTACGTGGAGTTATTTAGAATAAATAATGATAATAGATAGTAATAATAATTAATAAGAATAGTAATTATTATTAGAGATAATAATAATTAATAATCTTTGCAGTTACGTGGTACATGTCAGGTACTGTGATATGTACTCAGTGGCTGACAAGATGATACAGGAGGAATTAAGTACAGAAATATCAGTATCAGCATCCTCAGAATCAAGGGAGGAAGAAAGTGAACCAAGCACAGAGGTATCAATAGAAGATCCTTGGAATGTGCAGCTCACAGAAAAAGTTAATTGGGTGGAAGAATTGGGCTCCACACAGGTTACTGATGAAACAAGAATTGTGATCCAAGGAGCAGAGGTAGAGGCAGCCTGGGGCACAGAACCTGCTTACATAAATGAGAACCAGTATCAAGTAAATTTTTATTGGGAGTTAGTCAGCCTGCCTTATAGGTTCAGGATTGTTTTTGATGAAACTACCCGGCCAAAGAGGGTCAGACAGGGGCAAGACTGGCTTATGGAAATGCCAGGTGGTCTTACAGACTCTTTGGATTTTATCCAATTACTAAGTCATGTTGGAGAAAGGGCTTTCCTAAGGGAAGGTCATTGGCCATCTAGGTATGGCTTTGTGAGTCAGCATGTAAGGAAAAATCTTTATTGGGGAGGGGGAAAATCATGGTATAAGAAGAATGTTTGCAGATGTCCCAAAAAGTTTGAGAAATTTTATGATAGATTACACTATAGCAGGAACCTCAGTGTACCATGGAGCTCATGTAACTAAAAATAAAATAAATGAAAAAAAAAGTTTTATTTATTTATTTATTTATTCAGTTTCTTTTACTAACTCATGTATTAGTATCAGAAACAGAAGATCTTACATATATATGTAAGAGGCACATGGATTGCACAAAAAAAATAAACAAAAATAAAAACAAAACTATACCAACAAATAAATAAATAGAGTGATAATAGTCATAACAAACAAATAAAAACAAATAAAATAAATAATAAATAATACATAAATAAATAAATAAATAAAAACTGGAAAAACATGTTTTCTTTTATTTATGTATTATTTTGTATTATTTTGTTTTAGTTATTTATTTTATTTTATCTTCTATTTTTTTAATTTTTATATAAAAAAAAAATGAAATAAATAATAATAATAAATAAATAAATAAAAAAATCCTTTGTTTAAAAATAAACATCGAACGGTTCTAAGTTACCAGCGGTCAAAACGTTGGGGTAGTCTTGAAGAGACTCGGTATATGTCAGCCTTAGAGCCAGCACAGCTGACCTAAAGTCTGTCTTATCTTCTTCTTTAAGTCACAACTGTCTCATATCTTGTTAGAATCAGGTTTTAATGTTGTTTTGAATTCAGATTCCGATTCTTTGTTAAATTTTGACATTAGTGTTCACTGAACACTCTGTAATTGCTCAACTCCTTCATGGAGTAATCAAATAATAATTCTACGCTACAGCTGGCTGGGCAAGTGAAACAAGGCCAGCCAACCACATCTACATGTAAGATTACATAAGCAAACCTTGAAAATTTTCGAAGTTGGTGTATCCCCCGTTGCAGGCAGGATACACAACCCCCAGACACCCAGAACCACCAACTCAGATCACCAAGGATTCACCAAGTTACAGCTCACCACTCTAACCAACCAAAGGCCTCTTTCACCCAGTACCTCAACAGTATTGTCAGTCAGTCCCCTCTCTGAACCTTGCTCTTCTGACAGAAGTCCTTCTCTGTCTCCCATCTTTTCCCCATCCTTTTCCCTTTCTTCCTCCTCCATCAAATCAGATCAAATCAAGCTCAATCCATCAGATAAAATCAAGCTTCAATCATCTCAAGAGATCAATCAACCTAGCTTCTGTCTTTTTCTGTGGTTTTTCCTTGAAAAAAACCACATAGGTTTCCCTCTAAACAACCTTGAATATCTTGCTTGACCATAGTCTAAAAAACTGGCTGATTAGACTTGTCTTCTCAGATACCTTCCACGTTTCCATTGTGTGAAGAGGCTGTTGCATTTCTCAAAGTCTCTGGCACAGCTTTCCAACTTTTAAAGTTGTTGATTATCATTAATAAGAGCACTCAGATCATTCAAATCATCAAATCATCAAAAATATTCCCTTCTTTCTTCCCTTTCCCCTTTTTCCTCCTTAACAGTTCTTTTCCTTATTCCCTTGAAATACAACTGTTGCCCCCCATCCTTGTGTCCTGTTGTCACTTTAGAGACCCAGGCTCACAGTATACCAGGGCCATGGAAAGGAGCAGTCTTAGAGAACTGAAGGTAGCTGTGGGGGCAAAGGTCTCCCCATACTGTAGCCCAGCTATTTGAGAATAACCTCGTGCAACGTAACAGGCCTTGAAGCGGTCCAAGGATCCATCAGCCTTCAGCTTCTTGGTAAATACCCATTTGGCTGTCAGAATCGTTGTGCCTGCCGGGACGGGCCAAATTTCCCAAACGCCAAGTTCGTTTAGGTGGGTAAGTTCGTCTTGGATCGCAGATAACCAGAGAGAGCTATCACAATCTTTCAGCACTTGTTTGTATGTGTGAGGCACATCAGCGGCAAGCATTTCGGGAATGTATCCACTGATGTGTTTGACAATGAGATCTTGTTCAGCCGCGATTGCCTCGTCCCTGAAATCACCGGGCCGCAAAGTAGTCATATCAGCAAGGGAGAAAAGTGGGGCTGGTTTTTGACTGGTGGACATAGTCTGTTCAAACGTTGCTACAGCAGAGTTGACAAAGGAGTTTGAGGAAGGTACCCAAAAACACCACCCCTTGGAGTTAGGAAGGAAGGAAACGACACGCCCTAACCTTTCTCGCTCGTCCAGCTTCTTCCGTGTTTCAGCCGGAACATGGATATAAGCACGATCGCCAAAAACGCGGGCCACATCCAGTTGCGGCTTATGGCCAAAAATCCGTTCATAGGGCGTACAGACACCGCTCGACCAATTAGGAATCCGGTTGAGCAGAAAACAGGCCCATACAAAGGAGAACGGCCAGAAAGATTTAGGTAAGCCACTGCCAAGTAGTAAAGTGCGCCCCATATCTTGGAGACACTACACGCAAGAATCCACTTCACCTTGGGGGGAATGTGGGGGTTTTCCTTTTTAGGAATTTTTTAGGAATTTTCTTTTGTTTGTCTGTTGAGTTTTTTTTTTTTTTTTTTTTTTTTTTTTTTTTTTTCAACACCAAAGATCAGCTTTCTAGGGTAAAGAGGATATTTTAGGAAGATAAAATACACTTGTTTCAATTAATGTCCCTCCTTCAAGTACCTTATAATTAGCCTTTGCCATTTCCCTTCTGGGCATCATTGCTCAGCTGCCTGCTCAGGATCATTTTTCATTTTCCTGCTCAGCAGAACTTCCAAGCTGGAGGATCCACTAAAGATACTCAGATATCTGCTCAGGTGGACTGCTCAACCCCCTGCTGAGCAGTACTAAAAGGAAGTGGCTGCGCCCTGGCAAAGGCAGAGGACACGCCCTGGCAAAGGCAGAGGCCGCACCCTGGCAAAGGCAGAGGCAGCACCCTGGCAAGGGCAGAGGCCGCCCCGTGGCAAAGGCAGAGGCCACACCCTGGCAAAGGCAGAGGCCGCGCCCTGGCAAAGGCAGAGGCCGCGCCCTGGCAAAGGCAGAGGCCGCGCCCTGGCAAAGGGAGAGGCCGCGCCCTGGCAAAGGCAGAGGCCACACCCTGGCAAAGGCAGAGGCCGCGCCCTGGCAAAGGCAGAGGCTGCACCCTGGCAAAGGCAGAGGCCGCGCCCTGGCAAAGGCAGAGGCCGCACCCTGGCAAAGGCAGAGGCTGGGCCCTGGGACGGGCAGAGGCCACACCCTGGCAAAGGCAGAGGCCGCACCCTGGCAAAGGCAGAGGCCGCGCCCTGGGAAGGGTGCAGGCCACACCCTGGCAAAGGCAGAGGCCGCGCCCTGGCAAAGGCAGAGGCCGTGCCCTGGCAAAGGCAGAGGACGGGCCCTGGGAAGGGCAGAGGCGGCGCCCTGGCGAAGGCAGAGGCCACACCCTGGAAAAGGCAGAGGTGCACCCTTGCAATGGCAGAGGCCCCATCCTGGCAAAGGCAGAGGCTGCACCCTGCCAAAGGCACAAGGAGCGGCATCTGCCTTTGCCAGGGCGTAGCCTCTGCCGTTGGCAGGGCGTAGCCTCTGCCTTTGGCAGGGCGCGGCCTCTGCCCTTGCCAGGGCGCGGCCTCTGTCCTTGCCAGGGCGCGGCCTCCACCCTTGCCAGGGCACGGCCTCTGCCTTTGCCAGGGCACCTCCTCTGCCTTTGCTAGGGCTGGGCCTCTGCCCTTGCCAGGGCACATCCTCTGCCTTTGCCAGGGGGCGGCCTCTGCCTTTGCTAGGGCGGGGCCTCTGCCTTTGCCAGGGCGCGGCCTCTGCCTTTGCCAGGCCCCGGCCTCTGCCGTTGCAAGGGCGGGGCCTCTGCCTTTGCCAGGGTGCGGCCTCTGCCTTTGCCGGGGCGCGGCCTCTGCCTTTGCCAGGGCGCAGCCTCTGCCTTTGCCAGGGTGCGGCCTCTGCCTTTGGCAGGGTGCGGCCTCTGCCGTTGCCAGGGCGCGGCCTCTGCCGTTGCCAGGGCGCGGCCTCTGGCTTTGCCAGGGTGCGGCCTCTGCCCTTCCCAGGGCCCAGCCTCTGCCTTTGCCAGGGCGCGGCCTCTCCCTTTGCCAAAGCGCGGCCTCTGCCTTTGCCAGGGCGCAGCCTCTGCCTTTGCCAAGGTGCGGCCTCTGCCTTTGCCAGGGCGCGTCCTCTGCCTTTGCCAGGGGGCGGCCTCTGCCTTTGCTAGGGCGGGGCCTCTGCCTTTGCCAGGGCGCGGCCTCTGCCTTTGCCAGGCCACGGCCTCTGCCTTTGCAAGGGCGCGGCCTCCGCCTTTGCCAGGGTGAGGCCTCCGCCTGTGCCAGGGTGCAGCCTCTGCCTTTGCCAGGGCGCAGCCTCTGCCTTTGCCAGGGTGCGGCCTCTGCCTTTGCCAGGGCACGGCCTCTGCCTTTGCCAGGGCACGGCCTCTGCCTTTGCCAGGGCGCGGCCTCTGCCTTTGCCAGGGCGCGGCCTCTGCCTTTGCCAGGGCGCGGCCTCTGCCTTTGCCAGGGTGCGGCCTCTGCGTTTGCCAGCGTGCGGCCTCTGCCCTTCTCAGGGCCCAGCCTCTGCCTTTGCCAGGGCGCGGCCTCTGCCTTTGCCAGGGCGCAGCCTCTGCCTTTGCCAGGGAGCAGCCTCTGCCTTTGCCAGGGCGCAGCCTCTGCCTTTGCCAGGGTGCGGCCTCTGCCTTCGCCAGGGCGCGTCCTCTGCCTTTGCCAGGGCGCGGCCTCTGCCGTTGCCAGGGCGCAGGCTCTGCCTTTGCAGGGTGCGGCCTCTGCCCTTGCCAGGGCGCGGCCTGTGCCTTTGCCAGGGCGCAGCCTCTGCCTTTGCCAGGGCGCGGCCTCTGCCTTTGCCAGGGCGCGGCCTCTGCCTTTGCCAGGGCGCAGCCTCTGCCTTTGCCAGGGTGCGGCCTCTGCCTTTGCCAGGGCGCAGCCACTGCCCTTCCCAGGGCGCGGCCTCTGCCTTGGCCAGGGTGCAGCCTCTGCCTTTGCCAGGGTGCGGCCTCTGCCTTTGCCAGGGCGCGTCCTCTGCCCTTCCCAGGGTGCGGCCTCTGCCTTTGCCAGGGTGCGGCCTCTGCCTTTGCCAGGGTGCGGCCTCTGCCTTTGCCAGGGCGCCGCCTCTGCCTTTGCCAGGGTGCAGCCTCTGCCTTTGCCAGGGTGCAGCCTCTGCCTTTGCCAGGGCGCAGCCTCTGCCTTTGCCAGGGCGCGGCCTCTGCCTTTGCCACGGCGCGGCCTCTGCCTTTGCCAGGGCGCGGCCTCTGCCTTTGCCACAGCGCGGCCTCTGCCTTTGCCAGGGCGGGGCCTCTGCCTTTGCCACGGCGCGGCCTCTGCCTTTGCCACGGCGCGGCCTCTGCCTTTGCCACGGTGCGGCCTCTGCCTTTGCCAGGGCGGGGCCTCTGCCTTTGCCACAGCGCGGCCTCTGCCTTTGCCAGGGCGCGGCCTCTGCCTTTGCCAGGGCGCAGCCTCTGCCTTTGTCAGGGCGCGGCCTCTGCCTTTGCCAGGGCGCGGCCTCTGCCTTTGCCAGGGTGCGGCCTCTGCCTTTGCCAGGGCGCAGCCTCTGCCCTTCCCAGGGCGCGGCCTCTGCCTTGGCCAGGGTGCAGCCTCTGCCTTTGCCAGGGTGCGGCCTCTGCCTTTGCCAGGGCGCGTCCTCTGCCCTTCCCAGGGTGCGGCCTCTGCCTTTGCCAGGGTGCGGCCTCTGCCTTTGCCAGGGTGCGGCCTCTGCCTTTGCCAGGGCGCCGCCTCTGCCTTTGCCAGGGTGCAGCCTCTGCCTTTGCCAGGGTGCAGCCTCTGCCTTTGCCAGGGCGCAGCCTCTGCCTTTGCCAGGGCGGGGCCTCTGCCTTTGCCACGGCGCGGCCTCTGCCTTTGCCACGGCGCGGCCTCTGCCTTTGCCACGGTGCGGCCTCTGCCTTTGCCAGGGCGGGGCCTCTGCCTTTGCCACAGCGCGGCCTCTGCCTTTGCCAGCGCGCGGCCTCTGCCTTTGCCAGGGCGCGGCCTCTGCCTTTGCCAGGGCGCGGCCTCTGCCTTTGCCAGGGTGCGGCCTCTGCCTTTGCCAGGGCGCAGCCTCTGCTTTTGCCAGGGAGCGGCCTCTGCCTTTGCCAGGGCGCGGCCTCTGCCTTTGCCAGGGTGCGGCCTCTGCCTTTGCCAGGGCGCAGCCTCTGCCTTTGCCAGGGTGCGGCCTCTGCCTTCGCCAGGGCGCGTCCTCTGCCTTTGCCAGAGCGCAGCCTCTGCCGTTGCCAGGGCGCAGCCTCTGCCTTTGCAGGGTGCGGCCTCTGCCTTTGCAGGGTGCGGCCTCTGCCTTTGCCAGGGTGCGGCCTCTGCCTTTGCCAGGGCGCGGCCTCTGCCTTTGCCAGGGCGCGGCCTCTGCCTATGCCAGGGCGCGGCCTCTGCCTTTGCCAGGGCGCGGCCTCTGCCTTTGCCAGGGCGCGGCCTCTGCCTTTGCCAGGGCGCCGCCTCTGCCTTTGCCAGGGCGCCGCCTCTGCCTTTGCCAGGGCGCCGCCTCTGCCTTTGCCAGGGCGCGGCCTCTGCCTTTGCCAGGGCGGGGCCTCTGCCTTTGCCACAGCGCGGCCTCTGCCTTTGCCAGGGCGCGGCCTCTGCCTTTGCCAGGGTGCGGCCTCTGCCTTTGCCAGGGCGCGGCCTCTGCCTTTCCCAGGGCGCGGCCTCTGCCTTTGCCAGGTCGCGGCCTCTGCCTTTGCCAGGGCGCAGCCTCTGCCTTTGCCAGGGCGCGGCCTCTGCCTTTGCCAGGGCCCAGCCTCTGCCTTTGCCAGGGCGCGGCCTCTCCCTTTGCCAAAGCGCGGCCTCTGCCTTTGCCAGGGCGCAGCCTCTGCCTTTGCCAAGGTGCGGCCTCTGCCTTTGCCAGGGCGCGTCCTCTGCCTTTGCCAGGGGGCGGTGTCAGCCACTGAGTACATATCACAGTACGTGACATGTACCACGTAACTGCAAACATTATTAATAATTATTATCTCTAATAATAATTACTATTCTTATTAATTATTATTACTATTTATTATCATTATTTATTCTAAATAACTCCACGTAATATTAATTATTATCCTTAATAATAATTACTATTCTGTAGTTATTATTATTATTATACCTTCATTATTATTACATTAATATTAATATTATTAAAGTACATTAATTACATTAATTAATATAAATACTTTAATAATATATTCATTAATAAACTCATGAATAATTCTGGTTAAGCTATGTACTCCTGTTATACAAGATACATAACTTGTAGGCCTTTGCCCCCCTGCCACGTGAAATACCCAGAGTAACAGATATCACTCTTTCCCCTCTGATTACGCCCACATTCCTTAACATTGGAATATTTCACGCTTAAGATATGTAATTTAATATCTTATTAATAAAAGAACTTATTAATATTATAATAATTAATACTTATAAGATGTATCAATAATAAATGACATCATTATAAGTTAATAACTTTATTAATATTAATAACAGATCAATTAATACAAATGTCATGATGTGATCCAATCCCACTAAGGACTACTGATCAAAGATGTGTCCCATAACACAGCCTTAGTAGAAATCACATCATAAACATTAACAGATCCTCCCAAAAGGATCTGTCTTGCCCCTGAAGTTCCACAGTACCTCTCAGGTCATGGAAGCGCTCACAGTTCCCCCTTGAGGAGCTCTTACAATATATAAACAGACTGTAAACAGTTGTTTATCCCCAAGAGAATATTTAGAACACACCAGCACAGTACATACCTTAGAGGTATTTACCTTGCTTAGTTCCCCATTCTCCAACAATCCCCCAATTCTGGATAATCTATAGTTTAATACTGTTATTACCTCAAGAATTGGCCACAACCTACCTTCAATAAGGTAGAAAACCACGAACCCAAGTGAGTACCTCCTTGGATGCCTATTAATACTCTGTATTGATTTGGATGCGCCTAATTAGAGCAATTAGAGCAAGCCTCTCAGACAAGACTTACTGATTGAGGAAGTACCTTTTTACAGGACTTAAACCATTACCCAAACCACTTTAAATCATCAACCTACCTTAGTTACAACCCTTAACCACGGTTAGTTCCACACCCAGGCTGACAATTGGGGGTCTGGCCTTTATTTATCCGTGATTTTTCACCCTTTAACCCATAAAAATCATCACTAACACCTCCTTACTTTTTTATTTTTCGTGAAAATGGCCCTTTGATAGATGCCAGAAATCATTTGTGACTTCAAAAAGAACTCCAACCTTTTCCAGCAAAGATATTATCAATTGGACAACCCAGAAAACATCATCACGTCACAACTAGTGATAAAAACTGAAGTCATAGAGGGAGAAGATCAGTTTTATAACTGCACCTGGACTAAAGTTAAACAACTTACACTCACTAATACTTATTCTTCTGACGGTACTTTGCTTAATACTGAAGAATCTGACGTATTAACCAAAGA
This sequence comes from Puccinia hordei, assembly GCA_007896445.1. Classification (NCBI taxonomy): domain Eukaryota; kingdom Fungi; phylum Basidiomycota; class Pucciniomycetes; order Pucciniales; family Pucciniaceae; genus Puccinia; species Puccinia hordei. Next base: position 34,253 of record RDRW01000645.1, read on the forward strand.
AGAACACACTAAAATTGTCAGAAAAGAAATTAGATCAGCTTTAGAAGAAGGAAATCCACCCTTTACTGACATATATTGTGATATAATTTCTTCTAACAATACTTACGTGTCAGTTCCTCCTTTTTTGGATTGTGACCCTCCAGAAGTCCCTAGATATCTCCTTAGAAACAGTAGAAGGAACAAAGATCCAAGATTGACTGCTTTTAACTACAGGAAAAATATAAAATCATAAAATAAATACAGCTTGTTTTTCTATTTTTTCTTATCTATAAAATTATAAATTGCAATAAAACAAAATCTGCTTCCCAAATTTGAGTCTAAGAAAAAATAAAAACACTACAAGAATTGAGAAAAACTCGAAATTATAAAATAAAAAACATATAAAAAATTAAAATCCAATATCTGGCTGAAGATATTGATCAAAAACAAGAAAAAAGCGCCTTTTTTATAATAAAATCTCTTCAAAATTCTACGTTCTAGTAGATCCAATACTCATAGAGAAATTCTGAGTAGACCATTCGAACCGCAGTAGTAGATTTACACTACTAAAATCTCGTTCCCTTACTCTCTAGAGCCTCCATTCCCACGGCACTAGTCATCTAATCCCTAAAAATCCTCCTCGAGCACGTATTACATAGTGGTATACACACAGTAACCGCATACAAGTGGTAATACACACCGTAGTACATACCGGGTGTATACTACACTATACACACGTGATCGGAAGATTGATCTTCTAAGATTATCACGTGATACATACAGTATTCCCCGGATATTCCGAGATCTACAATATACATACGTGCGCCAACGCACTTCTGGAAGTTCCAGCATATACTCTACAGTGTAATACAAGTATAAGACTCTTATATCCAATCATAAGAATAGTCGACGATAGACTTTCTCACTCAGTACTTGAGCTATCAAGAAGTTGAGTAGATCAAAATAACGGGAAAAATCAGCAGAATACAACTGTCTGATCCATTCCAATTTTACACATCGAGAACAGAGTGTATTAGCCCCGTCGAAGACTATTTTTATCTCACAAATCACGTTTAAGAGTCTCTCCGTGATTTGTACATAGTAAAAGAGTGTACTATAACAAAATTAACAGTAAATTAGATCATTTTTGATCAAATTTAAATATTATCTCTCACCCTGAAAGGAAGAAAAATCCCCTTTCAGAAATATCTCACAAATCACGTTGAGTCTCTCCGTGATTTATCAAAAATAAAAATAACAAATTTAACTGTTAAAAAGATCAAATTGATCAGTTTACATATACTCTCTCAACCTGAAAGGAAGACTAATCCCCTCTCAGGCACATCTTACTAAAAAATTTAGCTCATTTTTGTCATTTCCCCCTGGAAATTTAGACATAAAAACAGCCTCCCTTTCAAGTCTTGTCATACTCACAACAAGCAACTTGATTTTACCGCATAAAAATCATAGAACAACTACTATTACTCTCAATAAAGTAACACATTCACATTACTTTATACCTATTTTCTCTATAAAACAAACCTTTTCAGCCCTCTTCAAAGAACAAATTCTGAAGAGTAAGCAAACATCTTTAAATCAGTAAAAATATAACATATTTTTTACTAATTTTCCTTTGTTTTTAGTGTCCACCAACGTAGACAAGCTTACCCCTGAATTGGACATTTTGAAAGTGTCTGACAAGACCACTACAGCCCGTGACACCAGAGAAACCTCTGAGATTACCACTCACAGAGAAGCCTCTGTTACTCCATCAGACAAGTCATCTGGTGAATTAAATTTTAAACAAATTTTCCTTATAAAAATCTCCTACTAACAACTTTTTACGCATTTTTACCATGACTCCTCCTTCCCTTAGAAATAGAGGTTACAATGGCCGCACCAGGGAGCCAGAGCCAGGACTTGGATTTCCATCAGAGTCAGTTTTGCCCCCTGGCAGACAAGAATCTTTAAATAAAATTATTTATAGAAGTAAAAAGACTAATGATAAGGGAAATTCTTCTGATTCTAGTCACAGCAGAGGAAAAATTCGAGAGATTTTACTACAGGATGAAGGAAAACAAGTACTGGTTGAAAGATGTGAGAAACAGAAGCAGCTTCAATGCTGTGAAAGCCCATCTAAATTACTGCCAGGAGGATTTCCGTCAGATGGTCAGCCTCAAAGGTCTACCAGCAGCCCTCTACCGCACCAAAGATTGGAACCCACTTCATTTGTCTCCAGGAATCCTTTTCTCTCCCCCCAATCCTTCAAATACTCCCATCAGAACCCAAAATCCCCGTGGTCCAAAGGGGAGAAATGTCAATTCCAGACATCCCAGGAACACAGGGAAGAATACTCAGTGGCGCAACCAGATCTATTCAGAGATGGTACGCCTAGGGAGATCCCTCCAAGGGACTTATCAACATCTGGAGCAAGGCAAAATAGCCCGTCAAGAGCGCCAGATGGAAGAATCCCCATAAATTGTAACACTTCCCCATCATCTAGTCAGAAAATTAGAACACAAAGTTCCCCATGTGTAATAATTAATGACTCCAATAAGTCTACTTGTACTCCTGAACAACATCAACAAATTACCACATTCCAACATGTAGTAAATGCTATGAACAATAGTAACAAAGCTCTATCCAATGACTTACAAGAATTATGCCGTAAAATTATGAGAGCTACAGATGAGCAGGTGAACTCAGAAGATAGTACATTATATCTTATTCAACAGAGGTTGACTGAAATGGATACAAAAATTGATATGTTTCATGTAGAATTGGATGATCATTGTAAAACATTTAGTAAACAACTGTCTAATTCTATGACCAGAATTGATGACTGGGTTGAAGAGCAAGGTAATTCCAACCAAGATCTTGTCCGGAAAGTGGCACAATTGGAATTAAAGATTCAGAATTTACAATCAGATACTACTAATAAAGTAAATTCTCAATTTAGAACCTTTGAAGATGTAGTGAACAGAATTGAGAAACAGTTCACATGTGTTACGTCAGAAATGACCAAAAACAACTCAGATATCATGCACAAGTTGGAAGAACTCCTGACTAGAGATGCCCAACCAAGAAGCAGACATGATACTATTAATGACATTGGAGATGACAGTCAATCTATTCCTCCAGTCATTACAACTCAATTGGCCAATTTAACCCCTTCACCTTTACAGAATACCCAAGTTGAACCAAGCAGGGATCAAACTGCTACGCCAACTCTCAATACTCAACAAATTAGAGTGGCCACATCCACCATTAATAGTTTGGATGAAGACAAGGCCATCCACAAATTAGTATTAGCAGGTCTGCCAAAGACTAATGAGTGGCTAACCTTTTCTGGAGTGGGAGAATATGACCACTTTAAATTTATTGATTGGATTGATAACTTGAAAGAAGATACTAATGCCCCTGATCAAATTATATGCTCAAAATTGAATTCAATTCTTACTGGAGTTGCAAATTCAAGGTATAATTCTAGGAAAAAAGAAGTACCTGGCAATAAAAATTGGTTATTCTGGAAAAAGGAAATCATTAATAAATTTAGCACTCCTGAATGGAAGAGAAAAGTGAAAACCAACTTCAGAAGAAGCAGATTTGACATACTGAGTGATGTAGAACCATCTGATTGGGTTACACAACAAGTGAACAGAATTAAAGCCATTGAAAGAGATGTAGACAATGCCTCTATTAATGATAAATTACTTGGACAATTAGATCATAATACTGAGTACATGATGCGTAGAGTTCTACAAAGTGACAGTGATTTAACTGAATTCATCAATCAACTGGAAAGTCTTGTCAATGTTAAAAGAAAGGACAAGAAAGAAAAGTATAAATCTGTCAAAAGAGATAATTATAAAGATTCCAGGAAATCAGACCAGAAGGAAGCCAAAGACACTTCTGAGAAAGAAATTACGTGTTATGAATGTGGAAAGAAAGGACATAGATCCAATAAATGTCCCAATAAGAAATCTAGTAAGAAAGTACACTGCATTGAAAACATTGATGATAACTTGGTCCCAATTAATGATGATTCCCAATCTAGTATAGAATCTTTACCAGATGATTCTGATTCTGATTCAATTGATTCTGACTCAGATATTCACAGTACTCATGCCATTGTTTCAAAAGATGAATTGATCATATCTAATATTTCTAAAATGGAAGATAAATTCAGACCTGTAAACATTAAGAAATTACACTTGTCAAATGAGATGCATTCTGGAAAAATAAATAAGACTGGTGGTACTAATATCACTAATATAATATGTAACAAGTTTAAACTTAAATTTTTAATTGATGGAGGAGCCTTCTGCTCTATTATTGGTCCCAATTTATTAGATAAGATATTGCCTCAATGGAAGAAAGAATTAATCCCCATTAATTCTGAGAAATTCTACAGTTGTAACAGTAAATTGAAACCACTAGGTATTATCAAATTAGATATTATATTCCCTCATAACAGACAAAGTATTCAGATTACCGCTGAATTAATAGTCATGGAAGATTTTAAAATGAAATATATCATTTTAGGAAATGATTATATCATTAATTATGGAATAGATGTGATAAACTCTAATGGAAGATATTTTACCTTCAATGGCGACATTATGAACAAGTTTGAACTTGGAATAAGTGACAAAATGAACCTGGAGCAACTTGAATGTAATTCTATCAATAATTCTAACTTTGATAATACAATATTAGAAGCAAAGATTGCTGAGAATTTAGATAATGAGCAATTAAAGGAACTAAAGAACTTGCTACATAAAAAGAAACTTGCATTTGCCACTGCTGATGAACCCTTTGGAAGCATCAGAGGACATGAAGTAAGAATTAATCTTAATACTACTAGACCTTATCCTCCTGCTTTAAGGAAAGCTGCTTATCCTGCTTCCCCCAGAAGTAGAGAAGCTTTACAGCAGCATGTTACTGAATTAGTAAGAATGAATGTATTACGCAAAGTGGGAGCAAATGAAAATGTAGAAGTTACTACCCCAGTTATTATTGCTTGGCATAATGGAAAATCAAGAATGGTTGGAGACTTTAGAGGTCTTAATAACTATACTATACCTGATAGATACCCCATGCCCAAAATCAGTGAAGCACTGACTCAGCTAAAAGATGCTAAATTCATAACTTGTATGGATGTACTCAAAGGTTTCCATCAGAATGTAATTCATGAAGACAGTAGATATTTGATGAGAATAATATTACATATGGGAATATATGAGTACCAAAGAATGCCTTTTGGAATTAAGAATGCCCCCTCTCACTTCCAAAGAATGATGGACATAGAATTCCACAAGGAATTACGTGAAGGCTGGCTTATTATCTACATTGATGACATCATTATTTTTAGTCAAGACTGGAAAGAACATTTGGAAAAACTTTCAATAGTTTTAGACAGAGTTACAAAAATGAATATGAAAATATCCATGAGTAAATGTCAATTTGGCTTTAAGGAATTGAAAGCACTTGGGCATATAGTTTCTGGACTTAGTATTGCTATTGACATGAATAAAGTGGCTGCAGTATTGCTTAAGCCCATGCCAACTAATGTCAAAGAATTACAATCATTTTTAGGTTTTGCTAGTTATTACAGGCAACACATTAAAGACTTTGCTAAAATTACTGGACCCCTGTACCAAATTACTAGTCCAAACACTGCATATGAGATGACTTCCCCCAGAGTAGATGCCTTTAATAAAATCAGAGGAATGTTAACATCTGCCCCTATATTATTAATGCCTGACCCTCACAAGCCTTACAAATTATATGTAGATGCAAGCATGGAAGGACTTGGAGCTGCTTTACATCAAGTACAAGATTTACAGGACATTCCCAAAGAAGGAGTAATATGTTATATTTCACGCACACTTAAGGACAGTGAGAAGAAATATGGTGCTAGCCAACTAGAATGCTTATGTCTAGTATGGGCCTTAGACAAATTATATTACTACTTGGATGGTTGTGATTTTGAAGTCATTACTGATTGTAGTGCACTCAAAAGTTTACTCAGTATGAAAACTCCCAACAGACATATGTTAAGATGGCAAATTGCAATCCAAGAATGGAGAGGCAGTATGACTATTGTCCACAGAGCTGGAAATATACATAAAAATGCTGATGGTCTCAGTAGATGGTCTTTAGACAATCTACCAGAAAATCCTGCTTGGGATGGAGAAATAGCGGCAAAAATTATGTGCCTTTTTCCACTAATTAATGATGCAAATAATCCTGCTTATGATGACCCGTCTGAAACCTATGACATTCTTGGACTTCATGTTACTGAAATGAAGGAAGAATTTTGGGATGAAATACGTGAAAGTTATAACCTGGACAAGAATTGCTCCACTCTTAAAGAAATTCTACAAAGTAAACATAAAAACCTGGACTTGATTAATTCTTTAGAAGAACCTTGGTCTACTGCCTTTAATGAAAACAGATTTTCACTTCTGGATGGATTGATATATCATAGAACCAAACATACTAGCGTAGTAGTTCTGGCTAAAAAGGAACATATTAATCTTTTTCTTAAAGAATGCCATGATAATATCACAGCAGGACATTTTTCTTTTGACAGAACTATAGAAAGAGTTAAACATATAGCTTGGTGGCCCCATTATAGAAATGCAACCAAGGAATATTGTGAATCTTGTGAAAGATGCCAAAAAGCAAATAAAGCTACTGGAAAAAGATATGGTTTACTACAGGAAATTGAAGAACCAACAGAAAGATGGTCTGTAATTAATATGGATTTTGTTACAGGATTACCTCCAGCTGGAATGAATAACTACAATTCTGTACTAGTAGTAGTTGACAGATTCTCTAAAAGAGCTAAATTCTTGCCATGTCATAAGGAAAATAATGCATTTGATGTAGCTCTGCTATTTTGGCAAAAGATTATAGCTGATGTAGGATGTCCTAGATATATTATTACAGACAGAGATCCAAAATTTACATCTGAATTCTGGAAAGGTTTATATGATTTATGTGGCACTCAATTGAAGTTCTCTACAGCTTATCATCCTCAGACTGATGGATTAGCTGAAAGAATGATCCAAACCTTGGAAGATATGATTAGAAGATATTGTGCTTATGGTCTAGAATTTAAAGACAAAGATAATTACTCACATGACTGGTGTTCACTATTACCAGCATTAGAATTTGCTTATAATTCCAGTAAACACAGTAGTACTGACATTACTCCTTTTGAATTAGAAAGAGGATGGATACCTTGGTTCCCCAAAGAATTAGTTCTCTCTAAATCAGTAACAATTCACCCCAATGCCACTAATTTCCATCAAATGATGACTAAAACTGCAAATTACGCAGCAGAATGTATTAAGAAATCTTTTGAATATAATAAGAATAGATGGGACAAAACCCATAAGGTTCACCAATTTAAAGTTGGAGATCAAGTTCTTATTTCTACATTTAATTTTACTAATTTAACAGGACCCAAGAAACTCAGGGACTCCTATGTTGGACCTTATACAATTAAAGCTTTACATGGTGCAAATGCAGTAGAAGTTATATTAACTGGAGAATTAGAAAGGAAACACCCCACATTCCCAGTTAGTCTAATCAAACCATTTATTCCTAATAATGATGATAAATTTCCTCTAAGGAAAGATAACATTAGAGTTGTGATACCTCCAGTAGAGAAAGACCAACTCATTAAAGTTAAAAAAGTTATACAACATAGAAAAATTAGAAAGAATAATGAAGATGTTAAACAGTACTTAGTCAGATATAGTGGATCCAAAGAGGATGAATGGCTTACAGCTGATCAGATCCCTGATTCAGAAAGAATTCTGAGAAAATACAGAGTTGACAAAAGAAACCATTAAGAAATTGTTTTTTTTAGTCAACCCTTTTTTAGAGGGAGGAAGTGTCAGCCACTGAGTACATATCACAGTACCTGACATGTACCACGTAACTGCAAACATTATTAATAATTATTATCTCTAATAATAATTAATTGTCAGCCACTGAGTACATATCACAGTACCTGACATGTACCACGTAACTGCAAACATTATTAATAATTATTATCTCTAATAATAATTACTATTCTTATTAATTATTATTACTATTTATTATCATTATTTATTCTAAATAACTCCACGTAATATTAATTATTATCCTTAATAATAATTACTATTCTGTAGTTATTATTATTATTATACCTTCATTATTATTACATTAATATTAATATTATTAAAGTACATTAATTACATTAATTAATATAAATACTTTAATAATATATTCATTAATAAACTCATGAATAATTCTGGTTAAGCTATGTACTCCTGTTATACAAGATACATAACTTGTAGGCCTTTTCCCCCCTGACACGTGAAATATCCAGAGTAACAGATATCACTCTTTCCCCTCTGATTACGCCCACATTCCTTAACATTGGAATATTTCACGCTTAAGATATGTAATTTAATATCTTATTAATAAAAGAACTTATTAATATTATAATAATTAATACTTGTAAGATGTATCAATAATAAATGACATCATTATAAGTTAATAACTTTATTAATATTAATAACAGATCAATTAATACAAATGTCATGATGTGATCCAATCCCACTAAGGACTACTGATCAAAGATGTGTCCCATAACACAGCCTTAGTAGAAATCACATCATAAACATTAACTTCTGCCTTTGCTAGGGCGGGGCCTCTGCCTTTGCCAGGGCGCGGCCTCTGCCTTTGCCAGGCCGCGGCCTCTGCCGTTGCAAGGGCGCGGCCTCCGCCTTTGCCAGGGTGAGGCCACCGCCTTTGCCAGGGCGCAGCCTCTGCCTTTGCCAGGGCGCAGCCTCTGCCTTTTCCAGGGTGCGGCCTCTGCCTTTGCCAGGGCACGGCCTCTGCCTTTGCCAGGGCACGGCCTCTGCCTTTGCCAGGGCGCGGCCTCTGCCTTTGCCAGGGCGCGGCCTCTGCCTTTGCCAGGGTGCGGCCTCTGCGTTTGCCAGCGTGCGGCCTCTGCCCTTCTCAGGGCCCAGCCTCTGCCTTTGCCAGGGCGCGGCCTCTGCCTTTGCCAGGGCGCAGCCTCTGCCTTTGCCAGGGAGCAGCCTCTGCCTTTGCCAGGGCGCAGCCTCTGCCTTTGCCAGGGTGCGGCCTCTGCCTTCGCCAGGGCGCGTCCTCTGCCTTTGCCAGGGTGCGGCCTCTGCCGTTGCCAGGGCGCAGCCTCTGCCTTTGCAGGGTGCGGCCTCTGCCTTTGCCAGGGTGCGGCCTCTGCCTTTGCCAGGGCGCGGCCTCTGCCTTTGCCAGGGCGCGGCCTCTGCCTTTGCCAGGTGCGGCCTCTGCCTTTGCCAGGGCGCGGCCTCTGCCTTTGCCAGGGCGCGGCCTCTGCCTTTGCCAGGGCACGGCCTCTGCCTTTGCCAGGGCGCGGCCTCTGCCTTTGCCAGGGCGCGGCCTCTGCCTTTGCCAGGGTGCGGCCTCTGCGTTTGCCAGCGTGCGGCCTCTGCCCTTCTCAGGGCCCAGCCTCTGCCTTTGCCAGGGCGCGGCCTCTGCCTTTGCCAGGGCGCAGCCTCTGCCTTTGCCAGGGAGCAGCCTCTGCCTTTGCCAGGGCGCAGCCTCTGCCTTTGCCAGGGTGCGGCCTCTGCCTTCGCCAGGGCGCGTCCTCTGCCTTTGCCAGGGTGCGGCCTCTGCCTTTGCCAGGGCGCGGCCTCTGCCTTTGCCAGGGCGCGGCCTCTGCCTTTGCCAGGGCGCGGCCTCTGCCTTTGCCAGGGCGCAGCCTCTGCCTTTGCCAGGGCGCCGCCTCTGCCTTTGCCAGGGCGCGGCCTCTGCCTTTGCCAGGGCGCGGCCTCTGCCTTTGCCAGGGCGGGGCCTCTGCCTTTGCCACAGCGCGGCCTCGGCCTTTGCCAGGGCGCGGCCTCTGCCTTTGCCAGGGTGCGGCCTCTGCCTTTGCCAGGGCACGGCCCCTGCCTTTGCCAGGGCGCGGCCTCTGCCTTTGCCACGGCGCGGCCTCTGCCTTTGCCAGGGCGCGGCCTCTGCCTTTGCCAGGGCGCAGCCTCTGCCTTTGCCAGGGCGCAGCCTCTGCCTTTGCCAGGGCGCGGCCTCTGCCTTTGCCAGGGCGCGGCCTCTGCCTTTGCCAGGGCGCGCCTCTGCCTTTGCCAGGGCGAGCCTCTGCCTTTGCCAGGGCGTGGCCTCTGCCTTTGCCGGGGCGCAGCCTCTGCCTTTGCCAGGGCGCAGCCACTTCCTTTTAGTACTGCTCAGCAGGGGGTTGAGCAGTCCACCTCAGCAGATATCTGAGAATCTTTAGTGGAGCCTCCAGCTTGGAAGTTCTGTTGAGCAGGAAAATGAAAAATGATCCTGAGCAAGCAGCTGAGCAATGATGCCCAGAAGGGAAATGGCAAAGGCTAATTATAAGGTACCTGAAGGAGGGATATTAATTGAAACAAATGTATTTCATCTTCCTAAAATATCCTGTTTACCCTAGAAAACTGATCTTTGGTGTTGAAAAAAAAAAAAAAAAAACAAAAAAAAAAAAAAACTCAACAGACAAACAAAAGAAAATTCCTAAGAAATTTCTAAAAAGGAAAACCCCCACATTCCCCCCAAGGTGAAGTGGATTCTTGCGTGTAGCTAGAGTACGGTTAAACCGCTCGATGTTACCGTTCTGGTAGTGGTGGTAAGCTATTGCTCGTTCGACGTGGATACCCTTAGACTTAAAGAAATTGGACAGTCGGGCGCTGTTGAATTCCCCCCCATTGTCCGATCTCACCATCTTGAGTTGTTTGCCCGTCTGGCACTCTAGCCTCAAGATAGTAGCCATGAGGTGTGTGGTTGCTTCCGATTTGCCGCCGAGGATCTTGATCTCACCATAACCGGAACCAACATCTCTAATGTTGAGGATGTAATGTCCCCCGCCCTCACCTTGGACCTCAAAGGGTCCAATCAGATCAAAGTTGAGAAGATCCATGGGCAAGAACACACGTTGTGTAGAACTCAACAAATTCTTATGAATATTTTGAGCCAGAATACCAGTGGAGCATCTGATCTCCCCGGCCGGTAGGCTAGTCGGCAGACCTAGGCCCACCTGTAGTTTTACCCGTCGTATGACCCGCAGGCTGATGTGACACAGGCAATGATGCAAAAGCATGAGAATTTGCTCATCAGGGCTTAAAGGAGTTACAGGATCCTGTCTCTCTGGTGCAGTGGGAATCGTATAAGGGAACATCACTGATTTCACGGGAACACTTGTAGGGATAACAGGTAAAGTAGTTACATTGGCGACGCAGCCAGAACGGGGGGATGCATTCGTCGGGACAGTTTCACGTGTGGAGACAGGGGGAGAAGAAGGAGAAAAACAAGGGACACGGGTAGGAAAAGGAACGGAAGAAGAATGGATAAAAGGGGAAGGGAAAAGCCACTTGCGGCTATGGGAGTTGAGAGTACATTGGGCCCAGCGGGATTGCCCGCGAAAAACGCTGAAAGAGTCGTTGTCACAGTTGTAGGAGAAGGTAAAACCGGGAAGGTGAAGAGCAGCCGGAGAGATGAGCGGATTGGAGGCAGAGGGACAGTAAAACACTTTCTCAAGAAGAACTTGAGTTGATGCCGGACCAGGAAAAAGCATTGTCCCTAGAGCCGTAATGAAATGAGAGGGCCCGTTAGTAGTGTCAGCTTGCTACTATGACAGAGCAACCTGTCACAAGTTTCCTACAAAAATTATTATAAAAACTATATAATATCAAATAATAGTTAGAATATTATTTGATATTCTGAATTGACACTAAAATTAACCTAGGGTACCTCACTCACAGGTACCCCTAATTCTCACTCCTTCACTATGTAAATTAGCATACAAGAATTAGCAAGTACCTTTAATAAAAAGCACTTGCATCAATTAAATGCTTATATATGTAAATACATATGCTTAAACCCCATTTCCAGTCACGGAAATGAGGTGTTGTGTAAATTAGGGGATGTAGTGTAAATACACCGTGTTTTACTCAAACCCCGCGTACCGCAGTCCGCAGAACTTGAAGTTCAACCCGCGTGACTGAAAGCCCGCGCCAAAGTTGGGATATAAGCCCCTGCGCAAGCATTAAGCCCCTTACAGGCTCTCAGCTGGCACGCGGACTCCACAGTCACTCAGGTACACCCAAATCAGTAAAAACACGCCCCAGTGACCTCATTACATATGTTACATATGTAATAAAGGTTACTGGGGATAAAATAATTAATAATATTAGATTGTATTATTATTTATACATATAAATAAAATATACTGACTGAACAAAACAGTACAAACCATACTGTGGCTTATTATACAATTAAGCCACTAGTATTAAAATCTATAACAACCAGTACTGATGTACTACAGACTGTAAGACAATATAAATATGTAAATAAATATAAAATACATTAATAAAATCAATCGGTGATGTGTATTCAAAGAAGGGGCTGCTGAAGCGTCACCAAGAAAGCAAAAATGGCCAAAATGTGGTCCAAAGATCCCACAAGTTGGCCAATAATACCTACAGGGTCCCCAGGGGGAACTCTAGAATATTTAAGGAGCTCTTCAACCGCCCAAAGAAGGCTCCTCATGCTTCCCAATACCCACTAACAACCTTATCCACTTCTTATTAGATATATATCTTTATAACACAGTCTGGTAAGCTTCTTAGTAGTTATTCTTTAGCCCTGTCTTCCCCAACAACTTCACAGTGACCATCCAGCTCCACCATCCATCCATCCAAGCGCTTCAAACTGTCCAGTTCCACCCAGAATATCCCCAAGATCCCTCAAGGTTTATTACTAGTAAGTAATAACCCTTTTTCTTGAATATATTCCCCCATTTCCATTCCTGGGATTAAACCACCCCTGTTCCAACAGGCCCCAGTTTTCCAGGTCATTAAATCCTCTGCATTTACGTGAAAGATACCTTAGAGGGATTAAACCACCCCTGATTTATCAGGCCCCTCTGGTTTTAATTATATTAAATTTATTTAATATAATTATTACCACCTTTTTCTCTAAATTTTTTACGGCACAATTCCCCCATATCTTTTGGGAATTGCACCTTTTGTACCTTACCCAGAGTCTTTGTACTCTTTCCATCTATCCTTGCACCACCTGTAGCTAGAAGGGCTTGTCCTTGGCATCAGGGAGGCTGACAATTGGGGGTCTGGCCGGGAATATTTCAAAAATTAATTTTGAAAGAAAAACCCGTGAAATTTTTCTACATAAAATACAAAAACTACAGAAAACCTAATAAAAAACCTTTTTAAAAAATCTTTATCCTCTTATAAAAATTCAAAACTAATAAAAAAAAACCTGCTTCTCTATTTTTTACACAAAAATTATAAAAAAACTCAAAAAAAACCGTGAGCAATATTTTTTACATACTCAAATTACTTTTGAATTACTAATAAAAGCCCATTTTGTTCTCATTGAAATTTACAGTCACTTACATACTGTTTTTTATTTTATACAGTGAATTTACAGGAAAACACCGCTTTAGTACAATATTACTTGCGCTACCTTAAATTACGCCGAGAAGAAGAAATAAAAAAACTACGTGCCAACAGACTGGGAACTTCTTACTCAAGAAGAAAAAATAATCTTAGCCGCCTACCATTCTCACCTACGCGAAGAAAGAGACCTTGAAGCTGAAATTACTTTGCACAAGTACCTTCGAGACCTCAAAGCTAAAAAGGAAAGATTAGCCAGAGAAAAATACCAAGCTAAAAGTAAGCCCCTTTACTTCTCTTCGCTTAAGTATTCTTCATTAACATTTGATTCCCTCAGTGGCTTCCTTCGAGTCCAACAACAGAGAGCAATCTACTGTGTCCACCGAAGAAGGAACTACTATTACTCCTAACCGTAAGCAGCCCATATTATAACATTAAATACACAGAAAGCTTACATTGTCAGCCACTGAGTACATATCACAGTACCTGACATGTACCACGTAACTGCAAACATTATTAATAATTATTATCTCTAATAATAATTAATTGTCAGCCACTGAGTACATATCACAGTACCTGACATGTACCACGTAACTGCAAACATTATTAATAATTATTATCTCTAATAATAATTACTATTCTTATTAATTATTATTACTATTTATTATCATTATTTATTCTAAATAACTCCACGTAATATTAATTATTATCCTTAATAATAATTACTATTCTGTAGTTATTATTATTATTATACCTTCATTATTATTACATTAATATTAATATTATTAAAGTACATTAATTACATTAATTAATATAAATACTTTAATAATATATTCATTAATAAACTCATGAATAATTCTGGTTAAGCTATGTACTCCTGTTATACAAGATACATAACTTGTAGGCCTTTGCCCCCCTGACACGTGAAATATCCAGAGTAACAGATATCACTCTTTCCCCTCTGATTACGCCCACATTCCTTAACATTGGAATATTTCACGCTTAAGATATGTAATTTAATATCTTATTAATAAAAGAACTTATTAATATTATAATAATTAATACTTATAAGATGTATCAATAATAAATGACATCATTATAAGTTAATAACTTTATTAATATTAATAACAGATCAATTAATACAAATGTCATGATTTGATCCAATCCCACTAAGGACTACTGATCAAAGATGTGTCCCATAACACAGCCTTAGTAGAAATCACATCATAAACATTAACAGATCCTCCCAAAAGGATCTGTCTTGCCCCTGAAGTTCCACAGTACCTCTCAGGTCATGGAAGCGCTCACAGTTCCCCCTTGAGGAACTCTTACAATATATAAACAGACTGTAAACAGTTGTTTATCCCCCAGAGAATATTTAGAACACCACAGCACAGTACATACCTTAGAGTTATTTACCTTGCTTAGTTCCCCATTCTCCAACAATCCCCCAATTCTGGATAATCTATAGTTTAATACTGTTATTACCTCAAGAATTGGCCACAACCTACCTTCAATAAGGTAGAAACCACGAACCCAAGTGAGTACCTCCTTGGATGCCTATTAATACTCTGTATTGATTTGGATGCGCCTAATTAGAGCAATTAGAGCAAGCCTCTCAGACAAGATTACTGATTGAGGAAGTACCTTTTTACAGGACTTACTTTACCCAAACCACTTTTAATCATCAACCTACCTTAGTTACAACCAATAACCACGGTTAGTTCCACACCCAGGCTGACATACATAATGGTAAAACCTACCAGATCCAACAACCCCCAACTACAAGGTCTCCTCCCAAGTCCAACAAGACCTCGTGGCGGCAAAAGAGCTGCACCAGCGCGTCAAAAACCTACAAATGGCGAACATAGCGCGCAAGGACTTGAACCCAGCAACGCTGGAGGTCGCACCAGCTCCCATGGACAACCCAGTCCCCTCCAAGGAAGCGCCCCTTCCGAGCCAAGAGGCGGAGAGGCCTATGGACGTCGACGAGAGGCCACAACCCTTATTGGAAGCTACCCCGATACGCCCTTCCACCCCGGAGATCCAAGTCCTCTCCAAGGACGAACAAATCAGACTCCGGGTGAAAGAGCACGTTTCCATCTGGAAACAGTGCCAAGTATCCTTGCAACAAGGGGATACCGCCGAGCTGAGAGCGCTTTTGACCACTGCTCAAGAGAGTCAGAAGGCTCTTCAGAAACTCATTCCCAACGAGGAAATAGAGGCATATGTGAAAGGTTGGAATCCTTGGGAGGGAAAGAAGTTACACTTCCCAGCCCCTCCCAAGAAGTTATCCGGTCTCAAATTCAAGAAGAAAGAGGAAAGGAAGACCCGCAGCTCCTCCTCAATCAACTTTGACGATCCAGCCCGCTGGAAGAGGACCACGGATCTACTTCACATAGCGGCAAATCTATACAAGAACATAGATTAAGCCCCACTGTTTTACATTCCCGATTCGACTCCATAGAAGCCCTTAATAATAATATAGCTACACTAGATATTAATAGTGAAGCTAATTTAAAAATTATTGTTAATAAAATAGACAATAGCTTAGAGGAATTGAAAGATAACATCACAGCGCGCACCATGAGAATCCTACAAACACTGGATATGTCAGCCTCAGTGATGCCAAAGACTGGAATCTTTCTAGCTACACTGGGTGCAAGCAAAAAAAACAGGTGGTAACACAAGGGTATGTGTCAAGGGGAAATGGGTAATGGTTGATTTAAAAGAAAAGGTTTTAATAAAAACAATAAAGTTTTTATTAAGGGAGGGGCCTGAGTTACAGGGGTGGTTTATTGTGCCCTCCAAGGTTCTGGTCTTTTTGGTAAAAGAGTATGCCCAGACAGTAGTATACTACTGAAGTATATAAGGAAATAACACTCACTAGTTTATTTCCAGGAAAGATAACTTCAGGAGGAGTATGACTGGTCTTGAGGCGCTCAAATAACTGGGTAACAGGTTGGTGATGAGTGCTGATAAAGGTGAAAGGTTGTTGGATGAACTTCAAGTATAATTTTCTCCATAAAACAACAAACCTTTAAGCCCTCTTCAAAGAAAAATTCTGAAGAGTAAGCAAACATCTTTAAATAAGTAAAAATATAACACATTTTTACTAAATTTTCTTTTGTTTTTAGTGTCCACCAACGTAGACAAGCTTACCCCTGAATTGGACATTTTGAAAGTGTCTGACAAGACCACTACAGCCCGTGACACCAGAGAAACCTCTGAGATTACCACTCACAGAGAAGCCTCTGTTACTCCATCAGACAAGTCATCTGGTGAATTAAATTTTAAACAAATTTTCCTTATAAAAATCTCCTACTAACAACTTTTTACGCATTTTTACAATGACTCCTCCTTCCCTTAGAAATAGAGGTTACAATGGCCGCACCAGGGAGCCAGAGCCAAGACTTGGATTTCCACCAGCGTCAGTTTTGCCCCCTGGCAAACAAGAATCTTTAAATAAAATCATTTATAGAAGTAAAAAAAACTGATAATCAGTCAATTTCTTCTGCTTCTAGTAACAGCAGAGGAAAAATTCGAAAGGTTTTATTACAGGATGAAGGAGAACAAATATTGGTTAAAGGATGTAAAGAACAGGAGCAGCTTCAATGCAGTGAAAGCCCATCTAAATTACTGCCAGGAGGATTTCCGTCATATGGTCAGCCTCAAAGGGCTACCAGCAACCCTCTACCGCACCAAGGATTGGAATCCTCTTCATTTATCTCCAGGAATCCTTTTCTCTCCCCCCAATCCTTCCAACACTCCAATAAGAACCCAAAATCCCCGTGGTCCCAAGGGCAGAAATGTCAATTCCAGACATCCCAGGAACACAGGGAAGAATACCCAATGGAGAAACCAGATCTATTCAGAAATGGTACGCCTAGGGAGATCCCTCCAAGGGACTTATCAACATCTGGAGCAAGGCAAAATAGCCCGTCAAGAGCGCCAGATGGAAGAATCCCCATAACTTGTAACACTTCCCCATCATCTAGTCAGAAAATTAGAACACAAAGTTCCCCATGTGTAATAATTAATGACTCCAATAAGTCTACTTGTACTCCTGAACAACATCAACAAATTACCACATTCCAACATGTAGTAAATGCTATGAACAATAGTAACAAAGCTCTATCCAATGACTTACAAGAATTATGCCGTAAAATTATGAGAGCTACAGATGAGCAGGTGAACTCAGAAGATAGTACATTATATCTTATTCAACAGAGGTTGACTGAAATGGATACAAAAATTGATATGTTTCATGTAGAATTGGATGATCATTGTAAAACATTTAGTAAACAACTGTCTAATTCTATGACCAGAATTGATGACTGGGTTGAAGAGCAAGGTAATTCCAACCAAGATCTTGTTAAGAAAGTGGAACAATTGGAATTAAAAATTCAGAATTTACAATCAGATACTACTAATAAAGTAGATTCTCAATTTAGAACCTTTGAAGATGTAGTGAACAGAATTGAGAAACAGTTCACATGTGTTACGTCAGAAATGACCAAAAACAACTCAGATATCATGCACAAGTTGGAAGAACTCCTGACTAGAGATGCCCAACCAAGAAGCAGACATGATACTATTAATGACATTGGAGATGACAGTCAATCTATTCCTCCAGTCATTACAACTCAATTGGCCAATTTAACCCCTTCACCTTTACAGAATACCCAAGTTGAACCAAGCAGGGATCAAACTGCTACGCCAACTCTCAATACTCAACAAATTAGAGTGGCCACATCCACCATTAATAGTTTGGATGAAGACAAGGCCATCCACAAATTAGTATTAGCAGGTCTGCCAAAGACTAATGAGTGGCTAACCTTTTCTGGAGTGGGAGAATATGACCACTTTAAATTTATTGATTGGATTGATAACTTGAAAGAAGATACTAATGCCCCTGATCAAATTATATGCTCAAAATTGAATTCAATTCTTACTGGAGTTGCAAATTCATGGTATAATTCTAGGAAAAAAGAAGTACCTGGCAATAAAAATTGGTTATTCTGGAAAAAGGAAATCATTAATAAATTTAGCACTCCTGAATGGAAGAGAAAAGTGAAAACCAACTTCAGAAGAAGCAGATTTGACATACTGAGTGATGTAGAACCATCTGATTGGGTTACACAACAAGTGAACAGAATTAAAGCCATTGAAAGAGATGTAGACAATGCCTCTATTAATGATAAATTACTTGGACAATTAGATCATAATACTGAGTACATGATGCGTAGAGTTCTACAAAGTGACAGTGATTTAACTGAATTCATCAATCAACTGGAAAGTCTTGTCAATGTTAAAAGAAAGGACAAGAAAGAAAAGTATAAATCTGTCAAAAGAGATAATTATAAAGATTCCAGGAAATCAGACCAGAAGGAAACCAAAGACACTTCTGAGAAAGAAATTACGTGTTTTGAATGTGGAAAGAAAGGACATAGATCCAATAAATGTCCCAATAAGAAATCTAGTAAGAAAGTACACTGCATTGAAAACATTGATGATAACTTGGTCCCCATTAATGATGATTCCCAATCTAGTATAGAATCTTTACCAGATGATTCTGATTCTGATTCCATTGATTCTGACTCAGATATTCACAGTACTCATGCCATTGTTTCAAAAGATGAATTGATCATATCTAATATTTCTAAAATGGAAGATAAATTCAGACCTGTAAACATTAAGAAATTACACTTGTCAAATGAGATGCATTCTGGAAAAATACATAAGACTGGTGGTACTAATATCACTAATATAATATGTAACAAGTTTAAACTTAAATGTTTAATTGATGGAGGAGCCTTCTGCTCTATTATTGGTCCCAATTTATTAGATAAGATATTGCCTCAATGGAAGAAAGAATTAATCCCCATTAATTCTGAGAAATTCTACAGTTGTAACAGTAAATTGAAACCACTAGGTATTGTCAAATTAGATATTATATTCCCCCATAACAAACAAAGTATTCAGATTACCGCTGAATTAATAGTTATGGAAGATTTTAAAATGAAATATATCATTTTAGGAAATGATTATATCATTAATTATGGAATAGATGTGATAAATTCTAATGGAAGATATTTTACCTTCAATGGCGACATTATGAACAAGTTTGAACTTGGAATAAGTGACAAAATGAACCTGGAGCAACTTGAATGTAATTCTATCAATAATTCTAACTTTGATAATACAATATTAGAAGCAAAGATTGCTGAGAATTTAGATGATGAGCAATTAAAGGAACTAAAGAACTTGCTACATAAAAAGAAACTTGCATTTGCCACTGCTGATGAACCCTTTGGAAGCATTAGAGGACATGAAGTAAGAATTAATCTTAATACTACTAGACCTTATCCTCCTGCTTTAAGGAAAGCTGCTTATCCTGCTTCCCCCAGAAGTAGAGAAGCTTTACAGCAGCATGTTACTGAATTAGTAAGAATGAATGTCTTACGCAAAGTGGGAGCAAATGAAAATGTAGAAGTTACTACCCCAGTTATTATTGCTTGGCATAATGGAAAATCAAGAATGGTTGGAGACTTTAGAGGTCTTAATAACTATACCATACCTGATAGATACCCCATGCCCAAAATCAGTGAAGCACTGACTCAGCTAAAAGATGCTAAATTCATAACTTGTATGGATGTACTCAAAGGTTTCCATCAGAATGTAATTCATGAAGACAGTAGATATTTGATGAGAATAATATTACATATGGGAATATATGAGTACCAAAGAATGCCTTTTGGAATTAAGAATGCCCCCTCTCACTTCCAAAGAATGATGGACATAGAATTCCACAAAGAATTACGTGAAGGCTGGCTTATTATCTACATTGATGACATCATTATTTTTAGTCAAGACTGGAAAGAACATTTGGAAAAACTTTCAATAGTTTTAGACAGAGTTACAAAAATGAATATGAAAATATCCATGAACAAATGTCAATTTGGTTTTAAGGAATTAAAAGCACTTGGACATATAGTTTCTGGACTTAGTATTGCTATTGACATGAATAAAGTGGCTGCAGTATTGCTTAAGCCCATGCCAACTAATGTCAAGGAATTACAATCATTTTTAGGTTTTGCTAGTTATTACAGGCAACACATTAAAGACTTTGCTAAAATTACTGGGCCCCTGTACCAAATTACTAGTCCAAACACTGCATATGAGATGACGTCCCCCAGAGTAGATGCCTTTAATAAAATCAGAGAAATGTTAACATCTGCCCCAATATTATTAATGCCTGACCCTCACAAGCCTTACAAATTATATGTAGATGCAAGCATGGAAGGACTTGGAGCTGCTTTACATCAAGTACAAGATTTACAGGACATTCCCAAAGAAGGAGTAACATGTTATATTTCACGCACACTTAAGGACAGTGAGAAGAAATATGGTGCTAGCCAACTAGAATGCTTATGTCTAGTATGGGCTTTAGACAAATTATATTACTACTTGGATGGTTGTGATTTTGAAGTTATTACTGATTGTAGTGCACTCAAAAGTTTACTCAGTATGAAAACTCCCAACAGACATATGTTAAGATGGCAAATTGCAATCCAAGAATGGAGAGGCAGTATGACTATTGTCCACAGAGCTGGAAATATACATAAAAATGCTGATGGTCTCAGTAGATGGTCTTTAGACAATCTACCAGAAAATCCTGCTTGGGATGGAGAAATAGCGGCAAAAATTATGTGCCTTTTTCCACTAATTAATGATGCA
Source organism: Puccinia hordei (assembly GCA_007896445.1). Taxonomy (NCBI): domain Eukaryota; kingdom Fungi; phylum Basidiomycota; class Pucciniomycetes; order Pucciniales; family Pucciniaceae; genus Puccinia; species Puccinia hordei. Next base: position 55,423 of record RDRW01000645.1, read on the forward strand.
AATAATCCTGCTTATGATGACCCTTCTGAAACATATGACATTCTTGGACTTCATGTTACTGAAATGAAGGAAGAATTTTGGGATGAAATACGTGAAAGTTATAACCTGGACAAGAATTGCTCCACTCTTAAAGAAATTCTACAAAGTAAACATAAAAACCTGGACTTGATTAATTCTTTAGAAGAACCCTGGTCTACTGCCTTTAATGAAAACAGATTTTCACTTCTGGATGGATTGATATATCATAGAACCAAACATACTAGCGTAGTAGTTCTAGCTAAAAAGGAACATATTAATCTTTTTCTTAAAGAATGCCATGATAATATCACAGCAGGACATTTTTCCTTTGACAGAACTATAGAAAGAGTTAAACATATAGCTTGGTGGCCCCATTATAGAAATGCAACCAAGGAATATTGTGAATCTTGTGAAAGATGTCAAAAAGCAAATAAAGCTACTGGAAAAAGATATGGTTTACTACAGGAAATTGAAGAACCAACAGAAAGATGGTCTGTAATTAATATGGATTTTGTTACAGGATTACCTCCAGCTGGAATGAATAACTACAATTCTGTACTAGTAGTAGTTGACAGATTCTCTAAAAGAGCTAAATTCTTGCCATGTCATAAGGAAAATAATGCATTTGATGTAGCTCTACTATTCTGGCAAAAGATTATAGCTGATGTAGGATGTCCTAGATATATTATTACAGACAGAGATCCAAAATTTACATCTGAATTCTGGAAAGGTTTATATGATTTATGTGGCACTCAATTGAAGTTCTCTACAGCTTATCATCCTCAGACTGATGGATTAGCTGAAAGAATGATTCAAACCTTGGAAGATATGATTAGAAGATATTGTGCTTATGGTCTAGAATTTAAAGACAAAGATAATTACTCACATGACTGGTGTTCACTATTACCAGCATTAGAATTTGCTTATAATTCCAGTAAACACAGTAGTACTGACATTACTCCTTTTGAATTAGAAAGAGGATGGATACCTTGGTTCCCCAAAGAATTAGTTCTCTCTAAATCAGTAACAATTCACCCCAATGCCACTAATTTCCATCAAATGATGACTAAAACTGCAAATTACGCAGCAGAATGTATTAAGAAATCTTTTGAATATAATAAGAATAGATGGGACAAAACCCATAAGGTTCACCAATTTAAAGTTGGAGATCAAGTTCTTATTTCTACATTTAATTTTACTAATTTAACAGGACCCAAGAAACTCAGGGACTCCTATGTTGGACCTTATACAATTAAAGCTTTACATGGTGCAAATGCAGTAGAAGTTATATTAACTGGAGAATTAGAAAGGAAACACCCCACATTCCCAGTTAGTCTAATCAAACCATTTATTCCTAATAATGATGATAAATTTCCTCTAAGGAAAGATAACATTAGAGTTGTGATACCTCCAGTAGAGAAAGACCAACTCATTAAAGTTAAGAAAGTTATACAACATAGGAAAATTAGAAAGAATAATGAAGATGTTAAACAGTACTTAGTCAGATATAGTGGATCCAAAGAGGATGAATGGCTTACATCTGATCAGATCCCTGATTCAGAAAGAATTCTGAGACAATACAGAGTTGACAAAAGAAACCATTGAAATTTTTTTAGTCAACCCTTTTTTAGAGGGAGGAAGTGTCAGCCACTGAGTACATATCACAGTACCTGACATGTACCACGTAACTGCAAACATTATTAATAATTATTATCTCTAATAATAATTAATTGTCAGCCACTGAGTACATATCACAGTACCTGACATGTACCACGTAACTGCAAACATTATTAATAATTATTATCTCTAATAATAATTACTATTCTTATTAATTATTATTACTATTTATTATCATTATTTATTCTAAATAACTCCACGTAATATTAATTATTATCCTTAATAATAATTACTATTCTGTAGTTATTATTATTATTATACCTTCATTATTATTACATTAATATTAATATTATTAAAGTACATTAATTACATTAATTAATATAAATACTTTAATAATATATTCATTAATAAACTCATGAATAATTCTGGTTAAGCTATGTACTCCTGTTATACAAGATACATAACTTGTAGGCCTTTGCCCCCCTGACACGTGAAATATCCAGAGTAACAGATATCACTCTTTCCCCTCTGATTACGCCCACATTCCTTAACATTGGAATATTTCACGCTTAAGATATGTAATTTAATATCTTATTAATAAAAGAACTTATTAATATTATAATAATTAATACTTGTAAGATGTATCAATAATAAATGACATCATTATAAGTTAATAACTTTATTAATATTAATAACAGATCAATTAATACAAATGTCATGATTTGATCCAATCCCACTAAGGACTACTGATCAAAGATGTGTCCCATAACACAGCCTTAGTAGAAATCACATCATAAACATTAACAGATCCTCCCAAAAGGATCTGTCTTGCCCCTGAAGTTCCACAGTACCTCTCAGGTCATGGAAGCGCTCACAGTTCCCCCTTGAGGAACTCTTACAATATATAAACAGACTGTAAACAGTTGTTTATCCCCCAGAGAATATTTAGAACACCACAGCACAGTACATACCTTAGAGTTATTTACCTTGCTTAGTTCCCCATTCTCCAACAATCCCCCAATTCTGGATAATCTATAGTTTAATACTGTTATTACCTCAAGAATTGGCCACAACCTACCTTCAATAAGGTAGAAACCACGAACCCAAGTGAGTACCTCCTTGGATGCCTATTAATACTCTGTATTGATTTGGATGCGCCTAATTAGAGCAATTAGAGCAAGCCTCTCAGACAAGATTACTGATTGAGGAAGTACCTTTTTACAGGACTTACTTTACCCAAACCACTTTTAATCATCAACCTACCTTAGTTACAACCAATAACCACGGTTAGTTCCACACCCAGGCTGACATACATAATGGTAAAACCTACCAGATCCAACAACCCCCAACTACAAGGTCTCCTCCCAAGTCCAACAAGACCTCGTGGCGGCAAAAGAGCTGCACCAGCGCGTCAAAAACCTACAAATGGCGAACATAGCGCGCAAGGACTTGAACCCAGCAACGCTGGAGGTCGCACCAGCTCCCATGGACAACCCAGTCCCCTCCAAGGAAGCGCCCCTTCCGAGCCAAGAGGCGGAGAGGCCTATGGACGTCGACGAGAGGCCACAACCCTTATTGGAAGCTACCCCGATACGCCCTTCCACCCCGGAGATCCAAGTCCTCTCCAAGGACGAACAAATCAGACTCCGGGTGAAAGAGCACGTTTCCATCTGGAAACAGTGCCAAGTATCCTTGCAACAAGGGGATACCGCCGAGCTGAGAGCGCTTTTGACCACTGCTCAAGAGAGTCAGAAGGCTCTTCAGAAACTCATTCCCAACGAGGAAATAGAGGCATATGTGAAAGGTTGGAATCCTTGGGAGGGAAAGAAGTTACACTTCCCAGCCCCTCCCAAGAAGTTATCCGGTCTCAAATTCAAGAAGAAAGAGGAAAGGAAGACCCGCAGCTCCTCCTCAATCAACTTTGACGATCCAGCCCGCTGGAAGAGGACCACGGATCTACTTCACATAGCGGCAAATCTATACAAGAACATAGATTAAGCCCCACTGTTTTACATTCCCGATTCGACTCCATAGAAGCCCTTAATAATAATATAGCTACACTAGATATTAATAGTGAAGCTAATTTAAAAATTATTGTTAATAAAATAGACAATAGCTTAGAGGAATTGAAAGATAACATCACAGCGCGCACCATGAGAATCCTACAAACACTGGATATGTCAGCCTCAGTGATGCCAAAGACTGGAATCTTTCTAGCTACACTGGGTGCAAGCAAAAAAAACAGGTGGTAACACAAGGGTATGTGTCAAGGGGAAATGGGTAATGGTTGATTTAAAAGAAAAGGTTTTAATAAAAACAATAAAGTTTTTATTAAGGGAGGGGCCTGAGTTACAGGGGTGGTTTATTGTGCCCTCCAAGGTTCTGGTCTTTTTGGTAAAAGAGTATGCCCAGACAGTAGTATACTACTGAAGTATATAAGGAAATAACACTCACTAGTTTATTTCCAGGAAAGATAACTTCAGGAGGAGTATGACTGGTCTTGAGGCGCTCAAATAACTGGGTAACAGGTTGGTGATGAGTGCTGATAAAGGTGAAAGGTTGTTGGATGAACTTCAAGTATAAAACAAGCAAAAACTGGACTATATAACAGGCTATAAGACTGGTTGATATGGTGGGTAAAAGCTGGTAAATGTAAGTGAAGATGGGGATATCAATTCGTGGGAAGGAAGGGCTGTTTATATATCCATTCTGGGCTCTTGGAGGCGAAGCAGAAGCTCAGTTTTGCCTGGTCTAGTCTCCTACTAAGCCCTAGTTACCTGTATAACTGGTTTGGTTACGGTAGGGCTTAGTTACATGTTTCAAAAGGCCCAAAGTGGTTTAATGTTCCCAGTAAGGTGAGTACTTTCGTGTCTTCCTGCCTTTTGGACCAGTAGTCTATTTACAACCAACAAATTGGGATATCTTGACCTTAGTAGGAAAAGTATTGCCGCGGCGTTGGTTGTGGCTTCTATTACAGGTGCAAGGTACATTTAACTATGGAAATGATGATGTAAAACTTATTTATGCATCATAACCAAACTCTATTAACCTTAATTACATAGTCTACTAGCATATATTTAAGGTTATGTAGATCTTTAAGTCATATGAAAACTTGACGGCCTTGTAAAGGGATGTGAAGGAGTAATAATTACGGGGTACTTTTGCTGAGCTACCCTAGGTTAATTTACATTTAGATTCAGAATCTGAAATAATATTCTAAGTTTTCTCTATACTTTAGAAGTCATATCTAGATTCTGTGTTATATGCTTTGTTTTAATAATTTCTTTTGAAACAAAAGATGTAAGGTGTGCATTCTTTTGAGACTAATAATATAAGTTTTATGTTGGTATAATTTGCTATGGTCAGGTTGTCTCTGAATTAGTAGCAGGCTGACAGGATAAACCCTTACCCCTTGAGTTACCAGTGCACCACAGTGATACATTGTTGGGGATTAATAAAACTGGTGAGCATCTTAAAGATATAACAAAAGAAATTAACAAAAATACAAATTACACCTTAGATGTTCTTGAAGAAATGCAAACTTCCCAAGTAACAATGGCAGAGTATGTTATTAATTCCCTCAAAAAGGATGAAACAAATAACAATAAATTAGAAGATTTGATCATGAATCTGAATAACAATTTTAATACAAAATTTGAGAAACTAGAGGAACAAGTAAACAACAAATTATCTGTCCTCACTTCTGAAATTGAATCATTGAAATTAAAAGACAATGTAATTTCAAAATTAACAACTATCATCTCAGGTATAGAATCCTTGAAAGAAGAGAAAATAAATCCCCAATTCCATGAGCCTCACAGACCCAGCAGCTCATACAGTGAAGAAGAGATGGTTAACCAAGCAACAAACAATTGGAATAAGTATGGTGACAAGGTACCTGACAGTAAACCCACCACTTATCTTGACAGAGATGAAGCTCCTCACATCAATATTAATTCTAATTATTATAACAACAAAGAGGAGAAACAAAATAATGCATATAAAAATCTCCAATACTTGAGTCCCAACATTTCCCCTCAAGAAAAACATAGTGCCCCCAATACCAATAGTGCCCAACCTAGGTATAACAATCCTTTCATGCAGAATAGACCTATGACCAAAGATACCAGAATGTCCACTCCTTACAGAAACTCTGATATGACTGCTATACACAAACTAATGCCTCCATTGAAAGATTGGCCCAAGTTTGATGGTAAAGGAGAATATGACCACATGAGTTTCATAGAGTATATTGATCATATAGTGAGAACTTATCAAGCTGATGATGAAGTAATCACTTCAAGACTTACTGTACTGTTTGAAGGAATGGCTTCTACTTGGTTTATTACTAAGAGTAAAGCTGTAGGAAACCAATCTTGGTCAGTATGGAAAGAATTAATCAAAGCCCAGTTGGGCACTAGAATTTGGAAAAATGAAAAGTGCCAAGCCTTTGAAAAAGATTACTTTGATCCAACCACAGAGACAGCTTCTGAGTGGTGTTTGAAACAAAGAAGAAGAATTGAGTGTGTGTATGACAGAGTCTCTGATGAAGAAGCCAACAACAGATTACTGAGTCAATGTAAAGGAAATCTTGAGAGTATAATGAGATGTAGATTCCCCTCACTAGATGTAGATCTGACAGAATTCAGTAGTGTATTAAATGAAATGGTGGTCCTTAATGGATGGAATAAGAAGTACGTCAGAAGTAACATCCCTGAGAGAAAAGAGTTCCAAAAAGAATCCACCAAGGTTAACCCCACAACTGCAATCCCCAAGAAAACTGCTACTCCTGAGTGTTTCAAGTGTGGAGAAAAAGGTCATTGGAAAAATGAATGCACCAATATACATAGAAAAGTAAATATGGTAGTAATGGACACCCCATCAGAAACTGAAGCAGATACCCATTCCCAGTTTGAAATAGTCATGAATGAACCTGATGAAGAAGACTTGATGAGAATCTCAGTGATCCAAGCTGACATTGGAGATGAATTATCCATTAATGCTATACATGGTGACTCTAATTTACCACAAAAATGGGATCCCTCCATGAAAATTGGCCATATATCTGACGCAAAGTTACTCACCAATAAACCTGAAGCTGGTATGAGTTACACCATGGGGAAAACTAGTTATACTACTGTCTTGTTTGACAACAAAGAAATAAGAGTACTCCTTGACATAGGAGCTTTCTGTTCTTGTGTCAGTAGTACCTTTCTAGATGAATGTTACCCCAGATGGAGAGATAACTTAATGCCCATGCCAAAAGCCAAGTTCAGTAGTTGCAACTCAGCCATGAAACCTATTGGAGTAGTATCCATACCTCTAATATTTCCTCACTCTAAAGGATCTCTTAGGTTATCTGTTGAATTTGTAGTGTTACAAGATGCAGTCTGTGATTACCTGATCCTAGGGAATGACGCTGTCTGTATGTATGGTATAGATATTTTCCAGAGTAAAGATAGATTCTACACTATTGGTGGTGATTGGAAAAGAAAATTCCAAATCTGCAACATTAACATCAAGATACCAGATGTCATTAATAATGTTGAAATCCAACAAGATCTACTATCTTTTCAGAAAGAATATTTATCACAAGCTGCTGTCAGTGACATATTAAATGAGAAACAAAAGTTGGATGTGTTGAAAACTTGTTTTGAACATAAAGAAGCTTTCTGTACCACAGAAGAACCAATTGGTAACATCAAAGGCCATGACATGAAATTGGAACTTAATATTGACACACCTTATCCCCCACAGTTGAGGAGACCACCCTACCCCTCCACCAAATCAAGAGAAGCTCTGGAAACACACATCAAAGAGCTACAAGAACTAAAAGTCCTGAGAAAAGTTGGACATAATCAACAGGTAGAAGTAACCACACCTGTAATAATTGCTTGGCATAATGAAAAGTCAAGAATGGTGGGAGATTTCCGCGCTCTGGATAACTTCACCAGACCTGACTACTATCCTATCCCCAGGATAGACCATTGATTACATAACTTATCTAAGGCCAAGTATATCACCACTATGGATGTACTGAAAGGGTTCCATCAGATCCCCATAGCGCCTGAGAGTAGGAAATTCCTGAGGATTATATGTCACCTAGGGATTTTTGAATACCTCAGAATGCCTTTTGGCATAAAGAATGCACCATCACACTTCCAAAGAATGATGGAATCCATTTTTGGCTCATTTATTAGACAAAACTGGATGATGGTATATATAGATGACATTATCATTTACTCTGATGACTGGGAAACTCACCTAGAAAAGATCAATATAGTACTCCAAACTGCCATAAAAGCAGGATTAAAAAGTCCATCAAACAGTGTAACTTTGGATATGGAGAACTTCAAGCACCAGGAAGAGTAGTCTCAGGTCTTTCTCTAGCTATAGACCAAAATAAAGTAGCAGCAGTATTAATGAAATCCATGCCTCAGAATAGAACAGAAATTATGTCATTTCTAGGTTTCTGTAGTTATTACCGCCAACATGTCCCCAACTTTGCAAATGTAAGTAAAAGCCTCTACGCACTCTGTAATAATGATACAATATTTGAAATGACCTATGATAGAGTACAAAATTATGAAGAGTTAAAGAGACTCCTTACCACTGCACCAGTTTTGGCTCAACCTGACTATACTAAACCATTTATACTGTATATTGATGCATGTTTAGATGGTTTAGGAGCAGCCCTTCATCAGGAATTCATAATAGAGGATAAACCTGCAGAGAAACCCATTCTATTCATCTCAAGACAAATCAAGAGTACTCAGAAGAAGTATGGAGCAAGCCAAATGGAATGTTTAGCACTTGTATGGGCTCTGGAAAAGTTGCATTACTATCTTGAAGGATCTAACTTCCTAGTGGTAACTGACTGCACAGCTGTAAGAACCTTGATGAATATGAAGACCCCTAATAGACATATGCTTAGATGGCAAATTGCAATTCAGCAGTATAGAGGACATATGACTATTATTCATAAATCAGGAGCCAAGCACAAAAATGCAGATGGACTAAGTAGATGGGCCTTGCCTAATAACCCAGATAATCCTGCTTACGACCCAGAAGATGAGGACATATTTCCCATCCTAGGAATTCATGTGTGTGACTTAGATGATGCATTTTATGAGTTAGTCCAGCATAGCTATGACAAGAACCCTGAGTTGTTAAAACTAGTAGACATACTTAGAAATGACAACAGCTCAACAGAACTAATAGCCAGTCTACCAGAAGAATTAGCCAAACATTATAAACTTGGAAAGTTCAGTCTCCTAGATGGCCTTCTATATTTCAGGAATAGGCATTCAAGTGTACTAGTGCTAAGTGACCCTTCCCAAATTGATAACATTCTGAAAGAATGCCATGATAATGTTAATTCTGGACACTTTTCTGAAGAAAGAACAGTGGAGAGAATTAAATATACAGCATGGTGGATCAATTGGAAAGAACAAGTACACAACTATATCAAATCTTGTGATGCGTGTCAGAAAGGCAATAAGCAAACTGGAAAGAGATTTGGCTTACTGCAGAAAATATCTGAACCAACTGACAAGTGGGAAATCATAAACATGGACTTTGTAACAGGCCTACCCCCAGGAGGATCCTTCTCATATAACTCAGTACTAGTAGTTGTAGACAGATTCTCCAAGAGAGCCAGGTTCATACCTAACCATAAAGATGATACTGCCATGGAAGTTGCCCTGTTATTTTGGAATAGGATTATGGCTGATGTAGGTATACCCAAAATTATAATTAGTGACAGAGACCCCAAATTTACTTCAGAATTCTGGAGGAACCTACATGACATGCTTGGTACTAAACTAGCTTTCTCCACAGCTTACCACCCTCAGACAGATGGACTAGCAGAAAGAATGATACAAACTCTAGAAGACATGTTACGTAGATTCTGCTCCTTTGGATTTGAGTTTAAGAATCATGATGGATACACTCATGATTGGGTTAGTCTACTACCAGCATTGGAAATTGCCTATAATAGTAGTAAACATTCCTCCACCAAAGAAGCTCCATATGTCTTAGAAAGAGGATGGATACCACGCATGCCCAAAGACACTTTGAATGATAAATTACCCCACCTGCATCCAACAGCACTAGATTTCAAGAAAATGTTAGATCTGACCCAACAACATGCTAAGAAATGCGTAGAAGAAGCAGTAGAATACAACAAAGGGAGATGGGATAAAAGCCACAAAGAACCTGAGTTTAAAATAGGAGATAAGGTCCTTTTGTCCACTATTAACTTCAACAACTTAGGAGGTAGCAGGAAGCTGAAACCCCCTTTTATAGGTCCCTTTACCATTAAACAACTTCACGGAAAAAATGCCGTGGAAGTCATATTGACAGAGGGACTATCAAGAAAACACCCAGTATTCCCACTCAGTCTAGTAAAACAGTACCAATCTAGAACTGAAGAGGAACCAGCTACTCAATAACCAGTTCCCCTGATTGAGGTCCCACCTTCTGGTCAATTGAAAGTACATAAAATACTGAAAGATAAAAAAGAAAGGATACAGGGAAAAGATACAAGGCTTTATCTTGTCAGATATAAGAACCAATCAGCAGATAAAGATGAGTGGTTACCTGAAAATAATATCCCAGATGGAGCAATACATCTGAGAAGTTATAGGGCATCCAAGAGGTCCTCTTGAAATTTTTTTCCTTAAATAAAAATTGTCTTTGGTTAGAAACTCACTTTTTTTCAGGAGACTTATCTTGGTGGTAGGGAATGTCAGCTTGCTACTATGACAGAGCAACCTGTCACAAGTTTCCTACAAAAATTATTATAAAAAATATAGAATATCAAATAATAGTTAGAATATTATTTGATATTCTAAATCTACACCAAAAAGAACCTAGGGTACCTCACTCACAAGTACCCCTAATTCTCACTCCTTCACTATGTAAATTAGCAAAGAATAATTAGCAAGTAGCTTTAACAAAAAGGAACTTGCATTAATTAATGCGTATATATATATATACATATGCTTAAACCCCATTTCCAGTCACGGAAATGAGGTGTTGTGTAAATTAGGGGAGATAGTGTAAATACACCGTGTTTTACTCAAAACCCGCGTACCGCAGTCCGCAGAACTTCAAGTTCAACCCGCGTGACTGAAAGCCCGCGTCAAAGTTGGGATATAAGCCCCCGCGCAAGCATCAAGCCCCTCACAGGCTCCCAAACTTGGCAAGCGGACTCCACAGTCACTCAGGTACACCCAAATCAACAAAAACACGCTCCAGTGACCTCATTACATATGTTACATATGTAATGAAGAGTACTGGGGACTAAACAATTAAATACATTAAATGGTATTGTATATTTATACAATACATTGATTGAACAAACAGTACAAACAATACTGTGGCTTATTATAAATACAAATAAGCCACTAGTGTTAAATCTATAACAAACAGTACTAATGTACTACAAACTGTAAGTCAATGTAAATAAATAAATATAAAATACATTAATAAAAAATCAATTGGTGACGTGTATTCAAAGCAGGGGCTGCTGAAGCGTCACCAAGAAAGCAAAAATGGCCAAAATGTGGTCCAAAGATCCCACAAGTTGGCCAATAATACCTACAGGGTCCCCAGGGGGAACTCAAGACTATTTAAGGAGCTCTTCAACCGCCCAAAGAAGGCTCCTCATTCTTCCCAAGACCCACTAACAACCTTACCCACTTCTTATTAGATATATATACATCTTTATAACACAGTCTGGTAAGCTTCTTAGTAGTTATTCTTTAGCCCTGTCTTCCCCAACAACTTCACAGTGCCCACCCAGCTCTACCATCCATCCATCCAAGCGCTTCAAAATGTCCAGTTTCACCCAGAATATCCCCAAGATCCCTCAAGGTTTATTACTAGTAAGTAATAACCCTTTTCTTGAAGATATTCCCCCAGTTCCATTCCTGGGATTAAACCACCCCTGTTCCAACAGGCCCCAGTGTTCCAGGTACCTAAATCCTCTGCATTTATTTGTAAGATACCTTAGAGGGATCTAAACCACCCCTGATTTATCAGGCCCCTCTGGTTTTTAATTATATTAAGTTTATTTAATATAATTATTAACCTATTTTTCTCTCAATTTTTACGTCACAATTCCCCCATATCTCTTGGGAATTGTAACATTGTACCTTACCCAGAGTTAATATACTCTTTCCATATATTCTTGCACCACCTGTAGCTAGAAGGACTTGTCCTTGGCATCAGGGAGGCTGACAAACACAGCCTTAGTAGAAATCACATCATAAACATTAACAGATCCTCCCAAAAGGATCTATCTTGCCCCTGAAGTTCCCCAGTACCTCCCAGGTCATGGAAGCGCTCACAGTTTCCCCTTGAGGATCTCTTACAATATATAAACAGACTGTAAACAGTTGTTTATCCCCAAGAGAATATTTAGAACACCACAGCACAGTACATACCTTAGAGTTATTTACCTTGCTTAGTTCCCCATTCTCCAACAATCCCCCAATTCTGGATAATCTATAGTTTAATACTGTTATTACCTCAAGAATTGGCCACACCCTACCTTCAATAAGGTAGTCACCACGAACCCAAGTTGAGTCTCTCCTTGGATGCCTATTAATACTTTGTATTGATTTGGATGCGCCTAATTAGAGCAATTAGAGCAAGCCTCTCAGACAAGACTTACTGATTGAGGAAGTACCTTTTTACAGGACTTAAACATTACCCAAACCACTTTACACCATCAACCTAACTCAGTTACAACCATTAACCACGGTTAGTTCCACACCCAGGCTGACAATTGGGGGTCTGGCCTTTATTTATCCGTGATTTTTCACCCTTTAAACCCTTAAAAATCATCACTAACACCTCCTTACCTTTTTATTTTTTGTGAAAATGGCCCTTTGACACATGCCAGAAATCATTTGTGACTTCAAAAAGAACTCCAACCTATTTCAGCAAAGATATTATCAATTGGACAACCCAGAAAATATCATCACGTCACAACTAGTGATAAAAACTGAAGTCATAGAGGGAGAAGATCAGTTTTACAACTGCACCTGGACTAAAATAAATCAACTTAGACTCACTAATACTTATTCTCCTGACGGCACTTTGCTTAATACTGAAGAATCTGACGTATTAACCAAAGAAGAGCACACTAAAATTGTCAGAAAAGAAATTAGATCAGCTTTAGAAGAAGGAAATCCACCCTTTAATGATACATATTGTGATATAATTTCTTCTAACAATACTTACGTGTCTGTTCCCCCTTTTTTGGATTGTGACCCTCCAGAAGTCCCTAGATATCTCCTTAGAAATAGTAGAAGGAACAAAGATCCAAGATTGACTGCTTTTAACTACAGGAAAAATATAACATCATAAAAAATACCGCTTGTTTTTCTATATTTCTTATCTATAAAATTCTGAATTGCAATAAAAACAAAGTCAGTTTCCCAAATTTGAGTCTAAATAAAAACCCTACAAAAATTGAGGAAAACTCGAAATTATAAAATAAAAAACATATAAAAAATTAAAAACCAATATCTAGCTGAAGATATTGATCAGAAAACAAGAAAAAAGCGCCTTTTTTATAATAAAATCCCCTCAACATTCTACGTTCTAGTAAATCCACTACTCATAGAGAAGTAGACCATTCGAACCGCAGTAGTAGATTTACACTACTAAAATCTTGTTCCCTTAATCTCTAGAGCCTCCATTCCCAAGGCACTAGTCTCCTGATCCCTACAAATCCTCCTTGATCACGAATTACATAGTGGTAATACACATAGTTGCCGCATATAAGTGGTAATACACACCGTAGTACATACCGGGTGTATACTACATATTACATAGGTGGTCGGAAGATTGATCTTCTAGCCTTATCACGTGTTACATACTGTATTCCCCGGATATTCCAGGATCTACAGTATACATACGTGCGCCGACGCACTTCTGGAAGTTCCAGCATACATTCTACAGTGTAATACATGGATAAGACCCTTATATCCTATCATAAGAATCGTCGACGTTAGACTTTCTCACTCAATACTTGAGCTATCAAGGTGTTGAGTAGATCAAAATAACGGGAAAAATCAGCAGAATACAACTGTCTGATCTATTCTATTATTACACCTCGAGAACAGTGTGTATTAGCCCCGTCGAGACTTTTTTATCTCACAAATCATGTTTAAGAGTCTCTCCGTGATTTGTACATAGTACAAGAAGGTACATTAACATAATTAAAAGTAAATTAGATCATTTTTGATCAAGTTTACATATTATCTCTCACCCTGAAAGGAAGACTAATACCCTTTCAGGAATATCTCACAAATCATGTTGAGTCTCTCCGTGATTTATAAAAAATAAAAAATTAGTGTAAACTAATTAGATCAACTGTAAAACAGACCATTTTGATCAAGTTTACACATTATCTCTCACCCTGAAAGGAAGACTAATCCCCTTTCAGGAATATCTCACAAATCACGTCGAGTCTCTCCGTGATTTATAAAAAATAAAATAAAAATCAGTGTAAACTAATTAGATCAACTGCAAAACAGATCATTAGATCAGTTTACATCTACCTTCTCCCCCTGAAAGGAAAAATCATCCCCTTTCAAATATATCTCACAAATCACGTTGAGTCTCTCCGTGATTTGAACACATAAAAAACAAATAAAAAAATCAACAGTAAATCAGATCATTTGGACCAAGTTTACATACAATCTCTCACCCTGAAAGGAAGACTAATCCCCTTTCAGGCATATCCCACAAATCACATTTAAGAGTCTCTCCATGAGTTGTACAAATTAAATTAGTACAAACTAGCAAGATCAACTACAAAACAGATCTGTTTATTAGTTTACATACACTTTCTCACCCTGAAAGGAAGACTAATCCCCTTTCAGGCACATCTCACTAAGAAATCAGCACATTTTCTGTCATTTCCTCCTGGAAATTTAGACATAAAAGCAGCCTCTTTTCAAGTCTTGTCATACTCACAACAAGCCACTTGATTGTACCGCATAAAAATTATAGTACAACTACTATTACTTTCAATAAAGTAACACATTCACATTACTTTATACCTCTTTTCTCTATAAAATAATAACCCTGTTAAGCCCTCTTCAAAGAAAAATTCTGAAGGGTAAGCAAACATCTGTAAATAAGTAAAAATATCACATATTTCTACTAATTTTCTTTTGTTTTTAGTGTCCACCAACGTAGACAAACTCACTCCTGAATTGGATATCTTGAAAGTGTCTGACAAGACCACTACAGCCCGTGACACTAGAGAAACCTCTGAGATTACCACTGACAGAGAAGCCTCTGTTACTCCATCAGACAAGTCATCTGGTGAATTAAATCTTTAATAAATTATATCCTTATTAAAATCTCCTACTGACAAATTTTTACGCATGTTTACCATGACTCCTCCTTCCCTTAGACATAGAGGTTAAAATGGCCGCACCAGGGAGCCAGAGCCAGGACTTGGATTACCACCAGTGTCAGTTTTGCCCCTGGCAAACAAGAATCCTTAAATAAAATTATTTATAGAAGCAAAAAGACTGATAATAAGTCAATTTCTTCTGATTCCAGTAACAGCAGATCAAAAATTCGAAAGGTTTTATTACAGGATGAAGGAAAACAAGTATTGGTTAAAGGATGTAAGGAACAGGAGCAGCTTCAATGCAGTGAAAGCCCATCTAAGTTACTGCCAGGAGGATTTCCGTCACATGGTCAGCCCCAAAGGGCTACCAGCAACCTCTACCGCACAAAGGATTGGAATCCCCTTCATTTATCTCCAGGAAGCCTTTTCTCTCCCCCCAATCCTTCCAATACTCCCATCAGAACCCAAAATCCCCGTGGTCCAAAGGGGAGAAATGTCAATTCCAGACATCCCAGGAACACAGGGAAGAATACTCAGTGGCGCAACCAGATTTATTCAGAGATGGCACGCCTAGGGAGATCCCTCCAAGGGACTTATCAACATCTGGAGCAAGGCAAAATAGCCCGTCGAGAGCGCCAGATGGAAGAATCCCCATAAATTGTAACACTTCCCCATCATCTAGTCATAAAATTAGAACACAAAGTTCCCCATGTGTAGTAATTAATGACTCAAACAATTCTACTTGTACCCCTGAACAACATCAACAAATTACCACATTTCAACATGTAGTAAATGCTATGAACAATAGTAACAAAGCTCTGTCCAATGATTTACAAGAATTATGCCGTAAAATTATGAGAGCCACAGATGAGCAGGTGAACTCAGGAGATAGTACATTATATCTTATTCAACAGAGGTTGACTGAAATGGATACCAAAATTGATATGTTTAATGTAGAATTGGCTGACCATTGTAAGACATTTAGTAAACAATTGTCTAATTCTATGACCAGAATTGATGACTGGGTTGAAGAGCAAGGTAATTCCAACCAAGATCTTGTTAAGAAAGTGGAACAATTGGAATTAAAAATTAAGAATTTACAGTCAGATACTACTAATAAAGTAGATTCTCAATTTAGAACCTTTGAAGATGTAGTAAACAGAATTGAGAAACAGTTCACATGTGTTACGTCAGAAATGACCACAAACAACTCAGATATCATGCACAAGTTGGAAGAACTCCTGACTAGAGATGCCCAACCAAGAAGCAGACATGATACTATTAATGACATTGGAGATGACAGTCAATCTATTCCTCCAGTCATTACAACTCAATTGGCCAATGTGACCCCTTCACCTTTACAGAGTACCCAAGTTGAACCAAGCAGGGATCAAAGTGCTACACCAACTCTTAATAATCAACAAATTAGAGTGGCCACATCCACCAGGAATAGTTTGGATGAAGACAAGGCCATCCACAAATTAGTATTAGCAGGTCTACCAAAGACTAATGAGTGGCTAACCTTTTCTGGAGTGGGAGAATATGACCACTTTAAATTTATTGATTGGATTGACAACTTGAAAGAAGACACTAATGCCCCTGATCAAATTATACGCTCAAAATTGAATTCAATTCTTACTGGAGTTGCAAATTCATGGTATAATTCTAGGAAAAAAGAAGTACCTGGCAATAAAACTTGGTTATTCTGGAAAAAAGAAATAATTAATAAATTTAGCACTCCTGAATGGAAAAGAAAAGTGAAAACTAATTTCAGAAGAAGCAGATTTGACATACTAAGTGATGTAGAACCATCTGATTGGGTTACACAACAAGTGAACAGAATTAAAGCTATTGAAAGAGATGTAGACAATGCCTCTATTAATGATAAATTACTTGGACAATTAGATCATAATACTGAGTACATGATGCGTAGAGTTCTACAAAGTGACAGTGATTTAACTGAATTCATCAATCAACTGGAAAGTCTTGTCAATGTTAAAAGAAAGGACAAGAAAGAAAAGTATAAATCTGTCAAAAGAGATAATTATAAAGATTCCAGGAAATCAGACCAGAAGGAAACCAAAGACACTTCTGAGAAAGAAATTACGTGTTTTGAATGTGGAAAGAAAGGACATAGATCCAATAAATGTCCCAATAAGAAATCCAGCAAAAACGTACATTGCATTGAAAACATTGATGATAACTCAGTCCCCTTCAATGATGAAACCCAATCCAGTGTAGAATCATTGCCAGATGATTCTGATTCTGATTCCCTTGATTCTGATAATGGCTACCCCCGCTGTTTGCCGCAGCAGATTGGGTATGTAAAGCTGGTAGTAGGGTTGCCAAATGAAAAATTTGGTGACCAGTGTGGTGATCCATTCCACTTCATTACCATACCTTTAATAAATTATTTATCTATATATAAACCCCAAATACTTACACATATACACAAATAAATCCCAAACCTTACACATATTCACCATTATTATTGCATAATCAGGTTCTACACCCCATTTTAACCCTAGTCACTCACTCCAACCACCCTCAAATTCCTCATGGTTCAAGAGTTACAGGCAAACCAAGAATAATCCAGCAAGTTACAGTATAAAGCAAGTTATAGAATACAATAAGTACATATTATAAGTAGATATATTACACAACCAAGATACAAAACAAATATTATATAAAATACATAGACACTACATAACATACACTGCACATGACTAGGCTTTATTCAGTAACATCTTACATCATATCTACTGTACATAAATTCTACCTTCCCACTACTCATCTGTCACTATCATGACTATTTCATATAAGTCACTTTCACACTACTCATCTGTCATGTTCTTCATTTTTCCCACCAGCTACATGTCATAGCCTAGTTGTTCCTTCCTCCAGCCTTATGGCTCCTCCTCTTTCTCAGATATATAAGGACACCTGTTCCTCCCTCTTGTTCCCATATGGGACCCCCAGACTTACTAAATATCCCCCAACATATACCAACATTACAGATCCCATAAATTAGTATACATACTTAGTAGAGTTACCATCACCCTTATAAAATATATAAATATAATTACCAGCTTGAACCTCAATATAAGAAGATTTCCCCCTCTCTTGCTTGACCCATCTTGACTCCAGAGCTATAAAAAACCCTTGCCCCACACTACAATTATATTACATATACTTTATACAACACATCACCCCCCTTTTTATCCATTCCTCTCACCTGGTGTGTGTAGTAAGTGTCAGCCTGGGTGTGGAACTAACCGTGGTTATTGGTTGTAACTAAGGTAGGTTGATGATTAAAAGTGGTTTGGGTAAAGTAAGTCCTGTAAAAAGGTACTTCCTCAATCAGTAATCTTGTCTGAGAGGCTTGCTCTAATTGCTCTAATTAGGCGCATCCAAATCAATACAGAGTATTAATAGGCATCCAAGGAGGTACTCACTTGGGTTCGTGGTTTCTACCTTATTGAAGGTAGGTTGTGGCCAATTCTTGAGGTAATAACAGTATTAAACTATAGATTATCCAGAATTGGGGGATTGTTGGAGAATGGGGAACTAAGCAAGGTAAATAACTCTAAGGTATGTACTGTGCTGTGGTGTTCTAAATATTCTCTGGGGGATAAACAACTGTTTACAGTCTGTTTATATATTGTAAGAGTTCCTCAAGGGGAACTGTGAGCGCTTCCATGACCTGAGAGGTACTGTGGAACTTCAGGGGCAAGACAGATCCTTTTGGGAGGATCTGTTAATGTTTATGATGTGATTTCTACTAAGGCTGTGTTATGGGACACATCTTTGATCAGTAGTCCTTAGTGTGATTGGATCACATCATGACATTTGTATTAATTGATCTGTTATTAATATTAATAAAGTTATTAACTTATAATGATGTCATTTATTATTGGTACATCTTATAAGTATGAATTATTATAATATTAATAAGTTCTTTTATTAATAAGATATTAAATTACATATCTTATGCGTGAAATATTCCAATGTTAAGGAATGTGGGCGTAATCAGAGGGGAAAGAGTGATATCTGTTACTCTGGATATTTCACGTGACAGGGGGGCAAAGGCCTACAAGTTATGTATCTTGTATAACAGGAGTACATAGCTTAACCAGAATTATTCATGAGTTTATTAATGAATATATTATTAAGTATTTATATTAATTAATGTAATTAATGTACTTTAATAATATTAATATTAATGTAATAATAATGAAGGTATAATAATAATAATAACTACAGAATAGTAATTATTATTAAGGATAATAATTAATATTACGTGGAGTTATTTAGAATAAATAATGATAATAAATAGTAATAATAATTAATAAGAATAGTAATTATTATTAGAGATAATAATTATTAATAATGTTTGCAGTTACTTGGTACATGTCAGGTACTGTGATATGTACTCAGTGGCTGACAATTAATTATTATTAGAGATAATAATTATTAATAATGTTTGCAGTTACGTGGTACATGTCAGGTACTGTGATATGTACTCAGTGGCTGACAGTAAGTAAGCTCATCAGTACTAGTCTTCTAAGAATAGATAGAAATTAGCCACACCTTTATTTTATTCTTAGTGTTACCCTCATTCCCCATAGCTTTAGTCAGGAAGGCAGCTCTTATATCAGCACCTTTGGTATAACTTACATTAATACTAGTGTAGTCATCCATCTCCCTTCCAAGCTCTATTCTGTCCCATGAGTAGTTCCACAAGTGGTGTCCCAACAGTGGCCTGATTTTCCTTCAGATATCTTCAGTTTTAGTAACAGCTATACTTCCCAGTCTCATTACTACCTCACCTTCCCCTTCTCTATTCTCCACAACTTCAACATCTACAAAAACATAAAAAATATAAAGACATTAATCAACTTATCTCCTCACAAACCACTTCAAAAGACTTATACATATCCACATTCACTACCCATAAATCATCAACCAACCTCTTACCAGTCATGTCTCAACAAGGATTTCCAGGATTCTACTCAGCCCCCAGTATCTACCCTCCAGTCAGCCAACCAATTAATACCAATGTAGGACAGACTTCCCACCCCAACCCAGCCAGGCCTTCCAGGAACAATGTTGGCAACATCCCCAATCCTGGACAATACAGAGACAACAACAACTCATCAGCAACTTCTGAAGACCAACTTGCACCACACCCTCATTCTCCAGTAGCTTCTCATCAACATTCAGAAACTCCATTCACTCACTTTTTGGATAAGGAACCCAGGATGCCCAGATACTCTATGCCTTCCAATAGAGCAGTCAAGATCAAACCAATGGACAGGAACCTCTTCTTTGATGGATCAAACATACCTGTGGATAAATTTATAAAAAGGTATGAGATTGCTGGGTCAGCTGATGGTGCCTCTCCCCATGAACTATGCAAACAGATTATTTTCTTTCTAAGAGGATCAGACCTCCAGGATGAGGTAGAAGAGATGACTGGCTATGAGGACTCAGACTGGGAGACATTGAAGGAGCAACTACTTACTAGGTTTGGATCCTCTCTCCCCTTGGTCAAGTACACTGAAGAAACTTGAGGAACTTGGTAAATCTGTCTACAAAACTGGAGGAATCAGCACTTTGCAGGAATTCAAATGCTTTAGGACCAAATTTGAAACTATTACCCACTACTTGGTCAGACTAGGATACTACACCAGCTTGGAGGCTTTCAGAAAATGCTGCTCAAAGCCCTCCACCCACTCTAAAGCCATATCCCACATCACCAGGAACTTCTCAGGGACAACAAGATGGTATCACTCAAGGATGGAGGCCATATTCTTCCCAGCACCCAGGTGTTGTTCACCTACATACACAGAGAGTTCAGTCAGCTACAGTTTTGGAAAAGAGCCTAATGGAACCAGAAAACCCTACCCAGAATCCCAATCAGCACCATTCCAAATCTAATCCTCCAGTAATACCTTTAACCCTGTTTCACTACCAAGCCATGGACCACTAAGCCTCTGGAAGCCAGGACTACAGATCAGAAATTAGAAGATATCACCAAACAACTAGCATCCCTTACTACTACTGGAAGATCAGCCCCTCCTCATCTAGTTGGACCAGCCCCAGGATTCAATTCAGCTCCCAGGCCCTATACTTTAAAGTGCTACTATTGGCTTTGAAAACGCCCACAGTACCACCAGATGTAAGACCCTAGAAGAAGATGTTACCAAAGGATCAGTAATCAGAGATGGCAGAGATTTCAGACTCCCAGACAAAACTATGATTCCATGGGACCCCAGAAGACCAATTCAATCTGTGGTATCAGCTTTCCCCAAGGACCACCCAATGTATCATCCTCCTTTGGACAACTGGAAGAAGCAATAAACCTTGAACCATCCACCATCTATGAAGCAGACCTTGGAAAGAGACCCAGAGGAACCAAGGACCCAGAAGAACCCAAAATGGCAGACAAAAGGATCAGGAAAAAAAGACACATTATGGACATGGATACAGAAGACTTACTACATATGGCCAGGACCCCAGTTCCCCCAGGCAGGATACAGAATCAGAACCCAAAACAGACCCCCATGTCAGATTCCTGGACTCAGAAACACAAGAAACCATCACTCCACCAAGGAAAAACCATCAAAGAAAAACTACCTAGAGAAGACTTTGGCCAAGGATTACCCAGGAGCAGAAGAAGATATTGCCAAAAGGATGCTTACTGAAGGAAAAATGGAGTTGGCCTATGGAGAAATATTTGCTATCTCTAGTGGTGTCACTGATGCTTTCAAAAGAGGATCTCAAACAGAAGGCTGCCTTTGAACCCACTAAGTCAGCTAACACCATAAGGAGAGAAGATGAGGAAGGACCACAGGACCAGACCACTCACTATTCATGCCCCCTTGGATATGTAAATCTCAACATAAATGGACAGACTCACCAAGCTCTTTTGGATACTGGGTCAATGGTCAATATCATACCTGCAGGGCTGGCTCACCAACTAGGATTGGTACTCACTGCTAAATCTATGAGACTTAAGGGAATTGGAGGCCACCATACCAATATACCAGGAATTGCTGAGGAAGTGGAAGTAACCATTGGAAAGGTATCCAGGATAGTACATACATTCTGGGTGGCTGAAGGACCTGTTCAACTAATTATTGGCAAGCCTTTCTTAATGGATGTATCAGCTACAATCAAGTACAATGGAGCTCAAGGGGAATCACTTTCTATTATGGACTCTTCTGGACAAACTTACTTGGTACCCATCATTCTGCCCAGCAACCAAAAGTGGGAAACTACTCTACCAGTCAACTCAGCTACCAGGGATTTTTTAGACCAGGGCCTGGACTCCAACTCTTCTCCCTGACAGATGGGGCCTCCTCCCCCCACCTGGCAAACCAACAAAAAAAATATAAAACACCAGTCACTCATTTAGCAAAATACAAATCAACTCTAAAAAAAATCAAACCTGTAAACCAACCTATGCCCCTTTCTCTTAATCCACCTCTGTCAAGACCCCAACTCTCCAGGAATCCCTACTCCACTCCACTTACTCCTTTTCCTCCACAATTCAAACCAACCCACAAAATCACTCAAGAAAGGCTGGACCTCATCAACTTTGGACCCTCTGGATGGCTATCAGAACAAGAATATCTCTTATTAGTATGGGTAATTACTCTCAGACAAAATTCCTTGGCCTTTGTGGAGGAAGAGGAAGAAAGAGGACTACTCAGACATACCTATGGACAACCCTACATCATCCCAGTCATTCCTCATGAACCTTGGCAGCAAAAACCTATCCCAATCCCTGCACCAATCAAACCTCAAGTCATAGAATTAATAAGAGAAAGACTCAGAACTGGCCTTTATGAACAATCTTTTTCCAGCTATTCCAGCCCTATATTCTGTGTAAAAAAACAAGATGGAAAACTCAGAATAGTCCATGATCTTCAGAAACTTAACAAAATCACTATCAAAGATGCAGGCTTACCACCATCCCCAGAAGAACTCATTGAATCCTTTACTGGAAGGGCATGCTATGGACTAGGAGATATTATGGGGGGATATGATGAAAGGGAGTTAGCCAAGGAATCAAGACCATTAACCACCTTTGAAACCCCACTAGGAAGATTTCAACTCACCAGATTGCCCCAAGGAGCCACCAATTCAGTTGCAGTATATCAAGCCCAGATGATGTGGATCCTCCAGGATGAATTACCTCAGCATATGGGTATATTTATTGATGATGGAGGAATCAAGGGACCTATTTCAGACTACAATGGAGAAAAACTCAAGGAAAACCCCCAAATCAGAAAGTTTATCTATGAATATGCCATTACTCTGGAAAGGATTCTATATAGGATTGAAGAAGCTGGACTCACCATATCTGGAAAGAAATTTGCCTGTTGTGTCCCTGCCCTGGATCTGGTTGGACATGTTGTCTGCAAAGAAGGAAGGAAAATATCAACAAAGAAGCTCAACAAAATTGAAACATGGCCAGTCCCTACCACACCAACAGAAGTCAGAGGATTCCTGGGTATTTGTGTTTATGTTAGAATGTTTATCAAAAATTACTCCACTATCACTGCACCTCTCAGAAAACTTACTAGGAAAGATTCAATATGGGAATGGACTGAAGATTGCCAGGCATCATTTGAAGAACTGAAGAGAATTATTGGAAAAGACATCACCCTCAGTAAATTGGACTATGGACCTGAAGCAGGACTCATCAAATTATCAGTGGACTCCAGTTATATTGCAGCAGGAGCTATACTCACCCAAGAAGATTCCAATGGACTAGACAGGCCTGTTATCTATGAATCAGTGGTATTTTCAAAAAGAGAGTCAGAATACTCACAATCCAAGTTAGAGCTATGTGGTGTCACCAAAATCCTCAAGAAACTTCAGACCAGACTATGGGGCCAACATTTCCAGCTTAGAGTGGATGCACAATGTCTTATTGGGATGATCAACAACCCTTCACTTCCCAATGCCCCTATGAACAGATGGATTGCTTTTATTCAGTTATTTTCCTTTGATTTAGTACACACACCTGGAAAAACTTTTACATTACCTGATTCACTCTCAAGAAGACCTTTGGACCCAGGAGAAGAAGATTGCCAGAGTTTGATGAAGATGAAGATTGGATCAAACCCCATCCTGGATTTGGACTAAAACATTCTTCTGTTGGATTGCTTCTGGGGACATCAGCTAAGTTGGGGGGGAGGAGGCAGGTAATCTTCAACAAGGAATTTGGAAACATCTGCAGGAATATCTTTCAACCATGAACAAACCACCTGGATGCAGCAAACTGGAATTCAAACAAATTTTACACAAATCAACCTCATTCTTCCTCTCCAATAATATACTTCATAGAAATAACAAACCCTTTTCCCAGATAGTAGTCACTCACCCTACAGCTCAAATCTCCATCCTCCATTCCCTCCATGAATCTTTGGGCCACAGAGGAGTATCAGAAACTTATAGAAGGACCAGACTCAGATTTTGGTGGCCAGGACTAAAAAGAGGTGTAACCAAGTGGGTCCAATCCTGTGAAGCTTGTCAGAAGAGGAACTCAGTACTACCAATGGAACCCAAGAATCCTACAGGAGCATCAACACTTTTTGGAAGAGTCAGCCTGGATACAGTTCATATTAAAGCTGGAAAATGGAAATACCTGGTAATAGCAAGAGATGACCTGTCTGGATGGGTAGAAGCAGTTGGCCTAGAAAGGATACAAGCAAAGAAAATCTCTCAATGGTTCTTGGAAAATTGGATCCACAGATATGGTGCTCCTTGGTCAGTCACAGTGGATGGAGGATCAGAATTTGGCCAAGACTTTAAACAAACTCTCCTGGAAGCTGGAGTAAAAATAAAAGTAACCACACCCTATTATCCTGAGGCTAATGGGATGATTGAAAGAGGCCACCAAGCAATCAAGGATACTCTAGTCAAGCTCTGTGGACAGGAAGGAAAGAAGTGGAGAAACTATTTACCATTGGTTTTGTTTTCAGACAGGATATCAACAAAAAGGACCACAGGGTTTTCACCTTATGAATTAGTATTGGCCAACCACCCATCTTACCTATAGATTTAGAACTTGAAACTTTTTTAGGAATAAATTGGGCCCAGGTGAAAACAACTCAAGATCTTCTGTTGGCAAGGACTCATCAGCTGGAAAATAGGGATTCTATTCTTCAACAGGCACATCAACAGCTTATACAAACCAGGGGAAAATCTGTGGACTACTGGAACAAAAAGAAGAAAGACAGAGGGCCACTACAAAAGGGAGAACTGGTATTAGTGTACAATAAAGCTTTAGACTCCCAATTGGGGAAACTCTTTCAAAATAAGTGGAATGGACCTTACAAAATCAAAACCAGGAATCCAGGAGGATCCTACACACTAGAGGAATTGGATGGCACTGAATTGTCTAGAAGGTTTGCTGCAAATCAAGTAAAACATTATTTTATCAGAGAATTTCCCATTTAAATAAAAAAAAAAAAAAAAAAAAAAAAAAAAAAAAAAAAAAAAAAAAATACATACCCTCAGCAATTATCCTATTTTCCCTATCCTGTTCTTCTTCTTCCTGGATAATGGTGTGCATCAAAATCTATATTTAAATATAATAAAAAAAAAAAAAAAAAAAAAAAAAAAAAAAAAAAAAAAAAAAAAAAAAACCATTAGCAAAAGATAAATAAATAAATAAACACAAATAAAAAATTTTATTATACACATGAAAGTCACTTTAGAATTCTCTTTTATTACCTGTAACAATAAAAAAAAAAAGAGGACAGAAACTTACAGAATCGAAGGAATCATAAATACGGCTAAAAAGTTGGCGGCGACTAACGGCAGCATTCCGGGAATTGGCGTGGTCGGCGCGGGCAAACTCGAGGAGGTGGTCCAATACGGTGCCGCGAAGGGCGGATAGTTCCTCCAGGGAAAACAAATCACGAAGAAATGGTCCAAACAATTCGACATGGGCAATGGACCGAGGGGCAGGAGAGCTAGCGGAAAATTGGGAGTCGTCGCTGTTTGTAGACGAAGGGGCGGACGACGCTACAGAAATTGGACGGGTAGGGGAAGACATGGAAGAATAAAACGAATTCCTAGGTATGAATAATAAAAAAATAAGAGGAAGAAAGAAAACAGCAGCCGAATGCGGCTGCTTAAATAATAAAACAAACTACAACGTATTCGACTCTGGTGTACGAACCAGGACAATGGGCCTCAACTACAACGTTTCCGACGCTGGTGAACGACCCAGATTGACAGACAACTCTCATCCAGTCTACGTTTCGACGCCGGTGTACGATCCGGGAACGGCCTTTACGCTTATTTCTTTTTTTATTACTTAAACGTCGTCACGTGCTTGCGACGCGACGTGTCTTTTCTTTTTTTACATATTTTTCTTTCTTCGACGCCGACTTCACTGCCGCTCGGAGACATTTCTCATACCCGAACTCCGATTTACATATTTTACACGCCGCTTTTCTTACTCCGAACTCCGCACGTCTTCGACGCCGGTGTACGACCCGGGAACGCGTTTCTATCAGCGTAAATTTTTCTTTTTTTTCCAAATACAAAATACATATAAAATAAAAATAAAAAAAAAAAAAAAAAAAAAAATGAAGTAAAATAAATAACAAATCAAATAAAATCAGTACATAAAATATAAAAAAAAAATGGATAAATAAAATAAAAATAAAAATAAATAAATAAATAAATATAAATATAAATATCAAAATAAATCAATAGAATATCAACATAAAAAATAAAAAATAAAAAAGAGAAAGGAAAATATAAAAAAAAAAAAAAAAAAAAAAAAAAAACTCCCAAGAATTCATACATGTAAAAAAATTAGAATCTGTCAAAACATTTTTCTTCTTCTTTTTCCCTCCATTGTCTGGGGACAGACAATAAGTTGGGGGAGGAGCACTTCACTGCCAAATGGAAAATTACCAGGATTTTTTTTGATTTTTCTTCTTCCCTCCTCTCAACAGAACACTGATCCTCAACTACCATACATCAAGAGAAGTCATCATCAAAACACACATTCAACATATTTTCTACTCATTTCACCTCATCATCAGCTCATCACAAACTCAACATATTTTCTACTCATTCCACCCATCAAAAAGAGGCTCCCTTTTATTCTACATATATCTTATATACTTATTTCAACCCAGGAAGAACAATCAAGCATCCTCTCAGTTTCCACCCTTCACCCAATGAAAATTCCATCCAATCAAACCAAATCAGAAACCACTTAACCCAACATCAAGATATTTTACCATACCCCAAAGGACATAGTCATATCAGCACCAATACCCAGAGGCCAAAGGATTACTCAGATTAGAAGATATATAAAACCAGGCTAAGAAGAATTGTTGCTCCTACTATACCACCACCTCAAGAATTATCAGTAAGCATTTATTAGTGTCCAAGAATTTCAAGAAGATATGAATAAGAATAAGAAGGCTAGAATGAACATTTATTAGAAATACATGTATACAAGTACAATAATGGCTTAGTATTTGAGTCTAATAAATAATGAACCTAGCTTATATTTAAAATAAAATCAAGAATTTCAAGGATACTTTTACATGAAGAACATATTCAGCAAGATGGCATACTAGAAGGAATTTCAACCACTTTAAAAGACTATAATATATATTTTACAAGAAGATTAATACAATGGATAATGGATATATGGATACTGAATACTATGGAAACTGGACTTTGGATCAAATTATACTGGATTGGCTCATACTGGACACTGGCATGGACTTATACTGGATTGGATTACTTGGACCTTGGACAGGAATACTCTGGACTTCCATGGATCACTTTTTTTCTTTCCAGCCTTTTTCTCTGGCTGCATTGTCTGGGGTCAGACAATAAGTTAAGGGAGGATGTGGTGATCCATTCCACTTCATTACCATACCTTTAATAAATTATTTATCTATATATAAACCCCAAATACTTACACATATACACATATAAATCCCAAACCTTACACATATTCACCATTATTATTGCATAATCAGATTCTACACCCCATTTTAACCCTAGTCACTCACTCCAACCACCCTCAAATTCCTCATGGTTCAAGAGTTACAGGCAAACCAAGAATAATCCAGCAAGTTACAGTATAAAGCAAGTTATAGAATACAATAAGTACATATTATAAGTAGATATATTACACAACCAAGATACAAAATAAATATTATATAAAATACATAGACACTACATAACATACACTGCACATGACTAGGCTTTATTCAGTAACATCTTACATCATATCTACTGTACATAAATTCTACCTTCCCACTACTCATCTGTCACTATCATGACTATTTCATATAAGTCACTTTCACACTACCCATCTGTCATGTTCTTCCTTTTTCCCACCAGCTACATGTCATAGCCTAGTTGTTCCTTCCTCCAGCCTTATGGCTCCTCCTCTTTCTCAGATATATAAGGACACCTGTTCCTCCCTCTTGTTCCCATATGGACCCCCAGACTTACTAAATATCCCCCAACATATACCAACATTACAGATCCCATAAATTAGTATACATACTTAGTAGAGTTACCATCACCCTTATAAAATATATAAATATAATTACCAGCTTGAACCTCAATATAAGAAGATTTCCCCCTCTCTTGCTTGACCCATCTTGAATCCAGAGCTATAAAAAACCCTTGCCCCACACTACAATTATATTACATATACTTTATACAACACATCACCCCCCTTTTTATCCATTCCTCTCACCTGGTGTGTGTAGTAAGTAAGCTCATCAGTACTAGTCTTCTAAGAATAGATAGAAATTAGCCACACATTTATTTTATTCTTAGTGTTACCCTCATTCCCCATAGCTTTAGTCAGGAAGGCAGCTCTTATATCAGCACCTTTGGTATAACTTACATTAATACTAGTGTAGTCATCCATCTCCCTTCCAAGCTCTATTCTGTCCCATGAGTAGTTCCACACCGGGATATACCGATGCCCGTGGAGATGCTCTAACTTGGTTTAATTACTAGTCTACTCACCTGATAACAGACAATGCCTTGCGGTGAGCTCCTGCTGCCTTGGTATTGGCCCTAACTTGGTGAAGAGTGTCAGCCACTGAGTACATATCACAGTACCTGCCATGTACCACGTAACTGCAAATATTATTAATTATTATTATCTGTCAGCCTCCCTGATGCCAAGGACAAGTCCTTCTAGCTACAGGTGGTGCAAGGATATATGGTAAGAGTATATATACTCTGGGTAAGGTACAATGTTACAATTCCCAAAAGATATGGGGGAATTGTGACGTAAAAATTGAGAGAAAAATAGGTTAATAATTATATTAAATAAATTTAATATAACTAAAAACCAGAGGGGCCTGATAAATCAGGGGTGGTTTAGATCCCTCTAAGGTATCTTACAAATAAATGCAGAGGATTTAGGTACCTGGAACACTGGGCCTGTTGGAACAGGGGTGGTTTAATCCCAGGAATGGAAATGGGGGAATATATTCAAGAGAAGGGTTATTACTTACTAGTAATAAACCTTGATGGATCTTGGGGATATTCTGGGTGAAACTGGACAGTTTGAAGCGCTTGGATGGATGGATGGTGGAGCTTGATGGGCACTGTGAAGTTGTTGGGGAAGACAGGGCTAAAGAATAACTACTAAGAAGCTTACCAGACTGTGTTATAAAGATGTATATGTCAGCCTCCCTGATGCCAAGGACAAGTCCTTCTAGCTACAGGTGGTGCAAGGATAGATGGTAAGAGCTATATGAACTCTGGGTAAGGTACAAGTTACAATTCCCAAAAGATATGGGGGAATTGTGAAGTAAAAATTGAGAGAAAAAATAGGTTAATAATTATATTAAATAAATTTAATATAATTAAAAACCAGAGGGGCCTGATAAATCAGGGGTGGTTTAGATCCCTCTAAGGTATCTTACAAATAAATGCAGAGGATCTAGGTACCTGGAACACTGGGGCCTGTTGGAACAGGGGTGGTTTAATCCCAGGAATGGAAATGGGGGAATATCTTCAAGAAAAAGGGTTATTACTTACTAGTAATAAACCTTGAGGGATCTTGGGGATGTTCTGGGTGAAACTGGACAGTTTGAAGCGCTTGGATGGATGGATGGTGGAGCTTGATGGGCACTGTGAAGTTGTTGGGGAAGACAGGGCTAAAGAATAACTACTAAGAAGCTTACCAGACTGTGTTATAAAGATGTATATATCTAATAAGAAGTGGGTAAGGTTGTTAGTGGGTATTGGGAAGCATGAGGAGCCTTCTTTGGGCGGTTGACGAGCTCCTTAAATAGTCTAGAGTTCCCCCTGGGGACCCTGTAGTTATTATTGGCCAACTTGTGGGATCTTTGGACCACATTTTGGCCATTTTTGTTTTCTTGGTGACGCTTCAGCAGCCCCTGCTTTGAATACACGTCACCAATTGATTTTATTAGTGTATTTATTATTATTTATTTATTTATATTGTCTTACAGTCTGTAGTACATCAGTACTGGTTGTTATAGATTTAATACTAGTGGCTTATTTGTATTTTATAATAAGCCACAGTATTTGTTTGTACTGTTTGTTCAGTCAGTATATTTTTATTTATATGTATAAATAATAATACAATCTAATATAATTAATTATTTAATCCCCAATAACCTTTATTACATATGTAACATATGTAATGAGGTCACTGGGGCGTGTTTTTACTGATTTGGGTGTACCTGAGTGACTGTGGAGTCCGCGTGCCAAGCTGAGAGTCTGTAAGGGGCTTAATGCTTGCGCGGGGGCTTGTATCCCAACTTTGGCGCGGGCTTTCAGACACGCGGGTTGAACTTCAAGTTCTGCGGACTGCGGTACGCGGGGTTTGAGTAAAACACGGTGTATTTACACTATCTCTCCTAATTTACACAACACCTCATTTCCGTGACTGGACATGGGGTTTAAGCATATGTATATATATATATAAGCATTTAATTACGGCAAGTACTTTTTATTTAAAAGGTACTTGCTAATTCTTCTTTGCTAATTTACATAGTGAAGGAGTGGGAATTAGGGGTACCTGTGAGTGAGGTACCCTAGGTTAAATTTAGTGTAGATTCAGAATATCAAATAATATTCTACATATTATTTGATATTCTATATTTTTTATAATAATTTTGTGGTAAACTTGTGACAGGTTGCTCTGTCATAGTAGCAAGCTGACATTCCCTACCACCAAGATAAGTCTCCCGGAAAAAGGTAAGTTTCTAACTAAAGATAAGGTTATTTAAGAAAAAAATTTCAAGAGGACCTCTTGGATGCCCTGTAATTTCTCAGATGAATTGCTCCATCTGGGATATTATTTTCAGGTAACCACTCATCTTTGTCTGCTGATTGGTTCTTATATCTGACAAGATAAAGTCTTGTATCTTTTCCCTGTATCCTCTCTTTTTTATCTTTCAAGATTTTATGTACTTTCAATTGTCCAGAAGGTGGGACCTCCATCAGGGGAACTGGTTGTTGAGTGACTGGTTCATCTTCAGTTCTAGATTGGTACTGTTTTACCAGACTGACTGGGAATACTGGGTGTTTTCTTGATAGTTCCTCTGTCAGTATGACTTCCACAGCATTTTTTCCATGAAGTTGTTTAATGGTAAAGGGACCTATAAAAGGGGGCTTTAGCTTCCTGCTACCTCCCAAGTTATTGAAGTTAATAGTGGATAAAAGGACCTTATCTCCTATTTTAAACTCAGGTTCTTTGTGGCGTTTATCCCATCTCCCTTTGTTGTATTCTACTGCTTCTTCCACGCATTTCTTAGCATGTTGTTGGGTCAGATCTAACATTTTCTTGAAATCTAGTGCTGTTGGATGCAGGTGGGGTAATTTATCATTCAAAGTATCTTTGGGCATGCGTGGTATCCATCCTCTTTCCAAGACATATGGAGCTTCTTTGGTGGAGGAATGTTTACTACTATTATAGGCAATTTCCAATGCTGGTAGTAGACTAACCCAATCATGAGTGTATCCATCATGATTCTTAAATTCAAATCCAAAGGAGCAGAATCTACGTAACATGTCTTCTAGAGTTTGTATCATTCTTTCTGCTAACCCATCAGTCTGAGGGTGATAAGCTGTGGAGAAAGCTAGTTTAGTACCAAGCATGTCATGTAGGTTCCTCCAAAATTCTGATGTAAATTTGGGGTCTCTATCACTAATTATAATTTTGGGGATGCCTACATCAGCCATAATCCTATTCCAAAATAACAGGGCAACTTCCATGGCAGTATCATCTTTATGGTTAGGTATGAACCTGGCTCTCTTGGAGAATCTGTCTACAACTACTAGTACTGAGTTATATGAGAAGGATCCTCCTGGGGGTAGGCCTGATACAAAGTCCATGTTTATGATTTCCCACTTGTCAGTTGGTTCAGATATTTTCTGCAGTAAGCCAAATCTCTTTCCAGTTTGCTTATTGCCTTTCTGACACGCATCACAAGATTTGATATAGTTGTGTACTTGTTCTTTCCAATTGATCCACCATGCTGTATATTTAATTCTCTCCACTGTTCTTTCTTCAGAAAAGTGTCCAGAATTAACATTATCATGGCATTCTTTCAGAATGTTATCAATTTGGGAAGGGTCACTTAGCACTAGTACACTTGAATGCCTATTCCTGAAATATAGAAGGCCATCTAGGAGACTGAACTTTCCAAGTTTATAATGTTTGGCTAATTCTTCTGGTAGACTGGCTATTAGTTCTGTTGAGCTGTTGTCATTTCTAAGTATGTCTACTAGTTTTAACAACTCAGGGTTCTTGTCATAGCTATTCTGGACTAACTCATAAAATGCATCATCTAAGTCACACACATGAATTCCTAGGATGGGAAATATGTCCTCATCTTCTGGGTCGTAAGCAGGATTATCTGGGTTATTAGGCAAGGCCCATCTACTTAGTCCATCTGCATTTTTGTGCTTGGCTCCTGATTTATGAATAATAGTCATATGTCCTCTATACTGCTGAATTGCAATTTGCCATCTAAGCATATGTCTATTAGGGGTCTTCATATTCATCAAGGTTCTTACCGCTGTGCAGTCAGTTACCACTAGGAAGTTAGATCCTTCAAGATAGTAATGTAACTTTTCCAGAGCCCAAACAAGTGCTAAACATTCCATTTGGCTTGCTCCATATTTCTTCTCAGTACTTTTGATTTGTCTTGAGATGAATAGAATGGGTTTCTCTGCAGGTTTATCCTCTATTATGAACTCCTGATGAAGGGCTGCTCCTAAACCATCTAAACAAGCATCAATATACAGTATAAATGGTTTAGTATAGTCAGGTTGTGCTAACACTGGTGCAGTGGTAAGGAGTCTCTTTAACTCTTCGTAGTTTTGTACTCTATCATAGGTCATTTCAAATATTGTATCATGATTACAGAGTGCGTAGAGGCTTTTACTTACATTTGCAAAGTTGGGGACATGTTGGCGGTAATAACTACAGAAACCTAGAAAGGACATAATCTCTGTTCTGTTCTGAGGCATGGATTTCATTAAGACTGCTGCCACTTTGCTCTGGTCTATAGCCAGGGAAAGACCTGAGACTACTCTTCCTAGTGCTTTAAGTTCTCCATATCCAAAGTTACACTTTTTGATGGACATTTTTAACCCTGCTTGTGTGGCAGTTTGGAGTACTGTATTGATCTTTTCTAGGTGAGTTTCCCAGTCATCAGAGTAAATGATAATGTCATCTATGTATACCATCATCCAGTTCTGTCTAATGAATGAGCCAAAAATGGAGTCCATCATTCTTTGGAAGTGAGATGGTGCATTCTTTATGCCAAAAGGCATTCTGAGGTATTCAAAAATCCCTAGGTGACATATAATCCTCAGGAATTTCCTACTCTCAGGCGCTATGGGGATCTGATGGAACCCTTTCAGTACATCCATAGTGGTGATATATTTAGCCTTAGATAAGTTATGTAATGAATGGTCTATCCTGGGGATAGGATAGTAGTCAGGTCTGGTGTAATTATTCAGAGCACGGAAACCTCCCACCATTCTTGACTTTTCATTATGCCAGGCAATTATTACAGGTGTGGTAACTTCTACCTGTTCATTATGTCCAACTTTTCTCAGGACTTTGAGTTCTTGTAGCTCTTTGATGTGTGTTTCTAGAGCTTCTCTTGATTTGGGGCTTGAAGGGTAGGGTGGTCTCCTCAACTGTGGGGGATAAGGTTTGTCGATATTAAGTTCCAATTTCATGTCATGGCCCTTGATGTTTCCAATTGGTTCTTCTGTGGTGCAGAAAGCTTCTTTATGTTCAAAACAAGTTTTCAACACATCCATCTTCTGTCTCTCATTTAACATGTCACTGACAGCAGCTTGTGATAAGTATTCTTTCTGGAAAGATAGTAGATCTTCTTGGATTTCAACATTGTTAATGGCTTCTGGTATCTTGATGTTAATGTTACAGATTTGGAATTTTCTTTTCCAATCACCACCAATAGTGTAGAATCTATCTTTACTCTGGAAAATATCTATACCATACATGCAGAAAGCATCATTACCTAGGATCAGGTAATCACAGACTGCATCTTGTAACACTACAAATTCAACAGATAACCTAAGAGATCCCTTAGAGTGAGGAAATATTAGAGGTATGGATACTACTCCAATAGGTTTCATGGCTGAGTTGCAACTACTGAACGTGGCTTTTGGCATGGGCATTAAGTTATCTCTCCATCTGGGGTAACATTCATCTAGAAAGGTACTACTGGCACAAGAACAGAAAGCTCCCACGTCAAGGAGGACTCTTATTTCTTTGTTGTCAAACAAGACAGTAGTATAACTAGTTTTCCCCATGGTGTAACTCATACCAGCTTCAGGTTTATTGGTGAGTAACTTTGCGTCAGATATATGGCCAACCTTCATGGAGGGATCCCATTTTTGTGGTAAATTAGAGTCACCATGTATAGCATTAATGGATAATTCATCCCCAATGTCAGCTTGGATAACTGAGATTCTCATCAAGTCTTCTTCAGCTGGTTCATTCATGACTATTTCAAACTGGGAATGGGTATCTTCTTCAGTTTCTGATGGGGTGTTCATTACTACCATATTTACTCTTTTACGTATATTGGTACATTCATTTTTCCAATGACCCTTTTCTCCACACTTGAAACATTCAGGAGTAGCAGTTTTCTTGGGTATTTCAGTTGTGGGGTTAACCTTGGTGGATTCTTTTTGGAACTCTTTTCTCTCAGGGATGTTATTCCTGGTGTACTTCTTGTTCCATCCATTAAGGACTACCATTTCATTTAATACACTGCTGAATTCTGTCAGGTCTACATCTAGTGAGGGGAATCTACATCTCATTATACTCTCAAGATTTCCTTTACATTGACTCAGTAATCTGTTGTTGGCTTCTTCATCAGAGACTCTGTCATACACACACTCAATTCTTCTTCTTTGTTTCAAACACCACTCAGAAGCTGTCTCTGTGGTTGGATCAAAGTAATCTTTTTCAAAGGCTTGGCGCTTTTCATTTTTCCAAATTCTAGTGCCCAACTGGGCTTTGATTAATTCTTTCCATACTGACCAAGATTGGTGTCCTACAGCTTTACTCTTAGTAATAAACCAAGTAGAAGCCATTCCTTCAAACAGTACAGTAAGTCTTGAAGTGATTACTTCATCATCAGCTTGATAAGTTCTCACTATATGATCAATATACTCTATGAAACTCATGTGGTCATATTCTCCTTTACCATCAAACTTGGGCCAATCTTTCAATGGAGGCATTAGTTTGTGTATAGCAGTCATATCAGAGTTTCTGTAAGGAGTGGACATACTGGTATCTTTGGTCATAGGTCTATTCTGCATGAAAGGATTGTTATACCTAGGTTGGGCACTATTGGTATTGGGGGCACTATGTTTTTCTTGAGGGGCAATGTTGGGACTCAAGTATTGGAGATTTTTATATGGATTATTTTGTTTCTCCTCTTTGTTGTTATAATAATTAGAATTAATATTGATGTGAGGAGCTTCATCTCTGTCAAGATAAGTGGTGGGTTTACTGTCAGGTACCTTGTCACCATACTTATTCCAATTGTTTGTTGCTTGGTTAACCATCTCTTCTTCACTGTATGAGCTGCTGGGTCTGTGAGGCTCATGGAATTGGGGATTTATTTTCTCTTCTTTCAAGGATTCTATACCTGAGATGATAGTTGTTAATTTTGAAATTACATTGTCTTTTAATTTCAATGATTCAATTTCAGAAGTGAGGACAGATAATTTGTTGTTTACTTGTTCCTCTAGTTTCTCAAATTTTGTATTAAAATTGTTATTCAGATTCATGATCAAATCTTCTAATTTATTGTTATTTGTTTCATCCTTTTTGAGGGAATTAATAACATACTCTGCCATTGTTACTTGGGAAGTTTGCATTTCTTCAAGAACATCTAAGGTGTAATTTGTATTTTTGTTAATTTCTTTTGTTATATCTTTAAGATGCTCACCAGTTTTATTAATCCCCAACAATGTATCACTGTGGTGCACTGGTAACTCAAGGGGTAAGGGTTTATCCAGTGTTTGTAGGATTCTCATGGTGCGCGCTGTGATGTTATCTTTCAATTCCTCTAAGCTATTGTCTATTTTATTAACAATAATTTTTAAATTAGCTTCACTATTAATATCTAGTGTAGCTATATTATTATTAAGGGCTTCTATGGATTCGAATCGGGAATGTAAAACAGTGGGGCTTAATCTATGTTCTTGTATAGATTTGCCGCTATGTGAAGTAGATCCGTGGTCCTCTTCCAGCGGGCTGGATCGTCGAAGTTGATTGAGGAGGAGCTGCGGGTCTTCCTTTCCTCTTTCTTCTTGAATTTGAGACCGGATAACTTCTTGGGAGGGGCTGGGAAGTGTAACTTCTTTTCCTCCCAAGGATTCCAACCTTTCACATACGCCTCTATTTCCTCGTTGGGAATGAGTTTCTGAAGAGCCTTCTGACTCTCTTGAGCAGTGGTCAAAAGCGCTCTCAGCTCGGCGGTAGCCCCTTATTGCAAGGATACTTGGCACTGTTTCCAGATGGAAACGTGCTCTTTCACCCGGAGTCTGATTTGTTCGTCCTTGGAGAGGACTTGGATCTCCGGGGTGGAAGGGCGTATCGGGGTAGCTTCCAATAAGGGTTGTGGCCTCTCGTCGACGTCCATAGGCCTCTCCGCCTCTTGGCTCGGAAGGGGCGCTTCCTTGGAGGGGACTGGGTTGTCCATGGGAGCTGGTGCGACCTCCAGCGTTGCTGGGTTCA
This sequence comes from Puccinia hordei, assembly GCA_007896445.1. NCBI lineage: Eukaryota > Fungi > Basidiomycota > Pucciniomycetes > Pucciniales > Pucciniaceae > Puccinia > Puccinia hordei. The sequence continues at coordinate 92,745 of RDRW01000645.1, forward strand.
AGTCCTTGCGCGCTATGTTCGCCATTTGTAGGTTTTTGACGCGCTGGTGCAGCTCTTTTGCCGCCACGAGGTCTTGTTGGACTTGGGAGGAGACCTTGTAGTTGGGGGTTGTTGGATCTGGTAGGTTTTACCATTATGTAAGCTTTCTGTGTATTTAATGTTATAATATGGGCTGCTTACGGTTAGGAGTAATAGTAGTTCCTTCTTCGGTGGACACAGTAGATTGCTCTCTGTTGTTGGACTCCAAGGAAGCCACTGAGGGAATCAAATGTTAATGAAGAATACTTAAGCAAAGGGAAGTAAAGGGGCTTACTTTTAGCTTGGTATTTTTCTCTGGCTAATCTTTCCTTTTTAGCTTTGAGGTCTCAAAGGTACTTGTGCAAAGTAATTTCAGCTTCAAGGTCTCTTTCTTCGCGTAGGTGAGAATGGTAGGCGGCTAAGATTATTTTTTCTTCTTGAGTAAAAAGTTCCCAGTCTGTTGGCACGTAGTTTTTTATTTCTTCTTCTCGGCGTAATTTAAGGTAGCGCAAGTAATATTGTACTAAAGCGGCGTTTTCCTGTAAATTCACTGTTTAAAATAAAAAACAGTATGTAAGTGACTGTAAATTTCAATGAGAACAAAATGGGCTTTTATTAGTAATTCAAAAGTAATTTTGGTATGTAAAAAATATTGCTCACGGTTTTTTTGAGTTTTTTTATAATTTTTGTGTAAAAAAATTGAGAAGCAGGTTTTTTTTTATTAGTTTTGAATTTTTATAAGAGGATAAAGATTTTTTAAAAAGGTTTTTTATTAGGTTTTCTGTAGTTTTTGTATTTTATATAGAAATATTTCACGGGTTTTTCTTTCAAAATTAATTTTTGAAATATTCCCGGCCAGACCCCCAATTGTCAGCCTCCCTGATGCCAAGGACAAGCCCTTCTAGCTACAGGTGGTGCAACGATAGATGGAAAGAGTACAAAGACTCTGGGTAAGGTACAAAAGGTGCAATTCCCAAAAGATATGGGGGAATTGTGCCGTAAAAAATTTAGAGAAAAAGGTGGTAATAATTATATTAAATAAATTTAATATAATTAAAACCAGAGGGGCCTGATAAATCAGGGGTGGTTTAATCCCTCTAAGGTATCTTGCACGTAAATGCAGAGGATTTAATGACCTGGAAAACTGGGGCCTGTTGGAACAGGGGTGGTTTAATCCCAGGAATGGAAATGGGGGAATATATTCAAGAAAAAGGGTTATTACTTACTAGTAATAAACCTTGAGGGATCTTGGGGATATTCTGGGTGAAACTGGACAGTTTGAAGCGCTTGGATGGATGGATGGTGGAGCTGGATGGTCACTGTGAAGTTGTTGGGGAAGACAGGGCTAAAGAATTACTACTAAGAAGCTTACCAGACTGTGTTATAAAGATATATATCTAATAAGAAGTGGGTAAGGTTGTTAGTGGGTATTGGGAAGCATGAGGAGCCTTCTTTGGGCGGTTGACGAGCTCCTTAAATAGTCTAGAGTTCCCCCTGGGGACCCTGTAGGTATTATTGGCCAACTTGTGGGATCTTTGGACCACATTTTGGCCATTTTTGCTTTCTTGGTGACGCTTCAGCAGCCCCTTCTTTGAATACACGTCACCGATTGATTTTATTAATGTATTTTATATTTAATTACATATTTATATTGTCTTACAGTCTGTAGTACATCAGTACTGGTTGTTATAGATTTTAATACTAGTGGCTTATTTGCATAATAAGACACAGTATGGTTTGTACTGTTTTGTTCAGTCAGTATATTTTATTTATATGTATAAATAATAATACAATCTAATATTATTAATTATTTTATCCCCAGTAACCTTTATTACATATGTAACATATGTAATGAGGTCACTGGGGCGTGTTTTTACTGATTTGGGTGTACCTGAGTGACTGTGGAGTCCGCGTGCCAGCTGAGAGCCTGTAACGGGCTTAATGCTTGCGCAGGGCCTTATATCCCAACACTGCCAGCATAATTGCCTAGGTTGAGTTCATCCCAGTTAAACTAGGGTGCAAACAACCAATTTAAAGTAGGTTGACCTCAACCAATGAAATATAAATCCAAGGGGGGTCACTTGGATTTATATTTCATCAGTTGATTTCAACGAAGTTTAAATTGGTTGAGTGCATCCCAGTTTAACTGGGATGACTTTATCCTAGGCAATTATGCTGGCAGTGCAACTTTGGCGCAGGCTTTCAGTCACGCGGGTTGAACTTCAAGTTCTGCGGACTGCGGTACGCGGGGTTTGAGTAAAACACGGTGTATTTACACTATATCCCCTAATTTACACAACACCTCATTTCCGTGACTGGAAATGGGGTTTAAGCATATGTATTTACATATATAAGCATTTAATTGATGCAAGTGCTTTTTATTGAAGGTACTTGCTAATTCTTGTATGCTAATTTACATAGTGAAGGAGTGAGAATTAGGGGTACCTGTGAGTGAGGTACCCTAGGTTAATTTTAGTGTCAATTCAGAATATCAAATAATATTCTAACTATTATTTGATATTATATATTTTTTATAATAATTTTTGTAGGAAACTTGTGACAGGTTGCTCTGTCATAGTAGCAAGCTGACACTACTAACGGGCCCTCTCATTTCATTACGGCTCTAGGGACAATGCTTTTTCCTGGTTCGGCATCAACTCAAGTTTTTCTTGAGAAAGTGTTTTACTGTCCCTCTGCCTCCAATACGCTCATCTCTCCGGCTGCTCTTCACCTTCCCGGTTTTACCTTCTCCTACAACTGTGACAACGACTCTTTCAGCGTTTTTCGCGGGCAATCCCGCTGGGCCCAATGTACTCTCAACTCCCATAGCCGCAAGTGGCTTTTCCCTTCCCCTTTTATCCATTCTTCTTCCGTTCCTTTTCCTACCCGTGTCCCTCGTTTTTCTCCTTCTTCTCCGCCTGTCTCCACACGTGCAACTGTCCCGACGAATGCATCCCCCCGTTCTGGCTGCTTCGCCAATGTAACTACTTTACCTGTTATCCCTACAAGTGTTCCCGTGAAATCAGTGATGTTCCCTTATACGATTCCCACTGCACCAGAGAGACAGGATCCTGTAACTCCTTTAAGCCCTGATGAGCAAATTCTCATGCTTTTGCATCATTGCCTGTGTCACATCAGCCTGCGGGTCATACGACGTATGGTAAAACTACAGGTGGGCCTAGGTCTGCCGACTAGCCTACCGGCCGGGGAGATCAGATGCTCCACTGGTATTCTGGCTCAAAATATTCATAAGAATTTGTTGAGTTCTACACACCGTGTGTTCTTGCCCATGGATCTTCTCAACTTTGATCTGATTGGACCCTTTGAGGTCCAAGGTGAGGGCGGGGGACATTACATCCTCAACATTAGAGATGTTGGTTCCGGTTATGGTGAGATCAAGATCCTTGGCGCCAAATCGGAAGCAACCACACACCTCATGGCTACTATCTTGAGGCTAGAGTGCCAGACGGGCAAACAACTCAAGATGGTGAGATCGGACAATGGGGGGGAATTCAACAGCGCCCGACTGTCCAATTTCTTTAAGTCTAAGGGTATCCACGTCAAACAAGCAATAGCTTACCACCACTACCAGAACGGTAACTTTGAGCGGTTTAACCGTACTCTCCAAGATATGGGGCGCACTTTACTACTTGGCAGTGGCTTACCTAACTCTTTCTGGCCGTTCTCCTTTGTATGGGCCTGTTTTCTGCTCAACCGGATGCCTAATGGGTTGAGCGGTGTCTGTACGCCCTATGAACGGATTTTTGGCCATAAGCCGCAACTGGATGTGGCCCGAGTTTTTGGCGATTGTGCTTATATCCATGTTCCGGCTGAAAAACGGAAGAAGCTGGACGAGCGAGAAAGGTTAGGGTGTGTCGTTTCCTTCCTACCTAACTCCAAGGGGTGGTGTTTTTGGGTACCTTCCTCAAACTCCTTTGTCAACTCTGCTGTAGCAACGTTTGAACAGACTATGTCCACCAGTCAAAAACCAGCCCCACTTTTCTCCCTTGCCGATATGACTACTTTGCGGCTCGGTGATTTCAGGGACGAGGCAATCGTGGCTGAACAAGATCTCATTGTCAAACACATCAGTGGATACATTCCCAAAATGCTTGCCGCTGATGTGCCCCACACATACAAACAAGTGCTGAAAGATTGTGATAGCTCTCTCTGGTTATCTGCGATCCGAGACGAACTTACCCACCTAAACGAACTTGGCGTTTGGGAAATTTGGCCCGTCCCGGCAGGCACAAAGATTCTGACAGCCAAATGGGTATTTACCAAGAAGCTGAAGGCTGATGGATCCTTGGACCGCTTCAAGGCCTGTTACGTTGCACGAGGTTATTCTCAAATATCTGGGCTACAGTATGGGGAGACCTTTGCCCCCACAGCTACCTTCAGTTCTCTAAGACTGCTCCTTTCCATGGCCCTGGTATACTGTGAGCCTGGGTCTCTAAAGTGACAACAGGACACAAGGATGGGGGGCAACAGTTGTATTTCAAGGGAATAAGGAAAAGAACTGTTAAGGAGGAAAAAGGGGAAAGGGAAGAAAGAAGGGAATATTTTTGATGATTTGATGATTTGAATGATCTGAGTGCTCTTATTAATGATAATCAACAACTTTAAAAGTTGGAAAGCTGTGCCAGAGACTTTGAGAAATGCAACAGCCTCTTCACACAATGGAAACGTGGAAGGTATCTGAGAAGACAAGTCTAATCAGCCCAGCTTTTTAGACTATGGTCAAGCAAGATAGTCAAGGTTGTTTAGAGGGAAACCTATGTGGTTTTTTTCAAGGAAAAACCACAGAAAAAGACAGAAGCTAGGTTGATTGATCTCTTGAGATGATTGAAGCTTGATTTGATCTGATGGATTGAGCTTGATTTGATCTGATTTTATGGAGGAGGAAGAAAGGGAAAAGGATGGGGAAAAGATGGGAGACAGAGAAGGACTTCTGTCAGAAGAGCAAGGTTCAGAGAGGGGACTGACTGACAATACTGTTGAGGTACTGGGTGAAAGAGGCCTTTGGTTGGTTAGAGTGGTGAGCTGTAACTTGGTGAATCCTTGGTGATCTGAGTTGGTGGTTCTGGGTGTCTGGGGGTTGTGTATCCTGCCTGCAACGGGGGATACACCAACACCAGGAAAAAAAAGTTGGCACCTCTATGGAGGTGCCTTCGCTTATCTCTTACCTATCCTCAACATATCAACACTGTATCTAGACTGTATCCCCCACTGTAACCGAATGTATCAATGTGGTATCTTGCATTCACATGACTGCTCCAAAGTTGAAGTATTTACATATATTTAATTAATAATTTTTTACAAGGTAAGTAAAATCCTCCAAACCTTGAGGAATGACCAAATTCAGATGAAGAGCTTCATGTTTATGAATTAAAACAAATAAATAAATTCAAACCGTATTCTAAGGACATATTTTTTAATTCAGGTTATTTGTAACTCTCCTGAGTAACCATTCCCGTGAGAATATACATACATAAGAATATACATACATATTCTAGTTCATCAATCAATTTAATGTGAAAAATGTATTCAAGTTAGAACCCTGATTTATGAAGATTCATACCCTGTTCTTCAGTGTGCTTGGTATTCTCAATCTTCTAGGTCACATGGTATGTGTGCATGTTTGATCTTATCGATTATGAATGATCTTGACAAGGATTGATGAAATCAAATTGTTGTATCTGGGTAAATCCTGATGATGTCCAATATTGAAATAATGATTTTACCAATCACTTACAACTTCCAGAGCGTACAATAATTCATGAGGGTAAATTTCAGTCAAAAATAAAAACAGCTGTCATGGAATTTGGCTTGATTGAGAAGGGGTCTTTTATATCAATTAAATTTTGATTATTATTTGGGTATCCTGTTAATAAAAAATATCCAGTATTCTCAACCAAAACTAGTTGTATGGTTACTGATCAGAATAAACTTCAACCATCCATACCCAAAATAATGAGTTTGAACTCAGAAAAACAACACAAAAAAAATTCTGAAGAGTAAACATTCATGAGTTATGTACATCAAGTTGGGGTGTGAAGCCGCATGCATTCAGCTTCCAGGAAAAATCGAATAATGAGTCAATTTAAACTTAGCTAGAACCTGTCTATAATACACCAATATGAAAGCACTGTTCTGAAAAGATATCTATGATGAATTTAAATGCATATTTTAATTTCAAGATGATTATAATAGGAACCTTGCACTGACTTTCACTCCGAGGCTTATATGATTGAGCTCCTTTCTTTCTTTCCATTACAACATTAATTGTTTTTAATCTGAATATATATTGATAAGGATGTGGAAAATTTAACTAATTCAAGTCACAAAGAAATGGCAGAAAAATGTAGGATACCTGCTGAGTTTAAACTGACGAGTCATGAGGAACCATGAAAAGGAATAAATGCTAGTCAAACTTTCACTTGTGACTTTGGGTTAAAATTTGAACAACTATTCCTGGGTTGGTTGAAATTTCCAAGTTAAAAAGTAGCTCATGAATATTATATGGTGTACTGATAAGTTGTGTTGTATTTTGATTCAAATTATAAAATCTCCTAAGCTGTGTTAGATCCCCCTTTTTACTCCCAAGGCCTGATAATGGTAATTGCCTGGGTGATTTGTTTTATTATTATTACGATACCAATACCTTGATATAAACCTGGACATTTATTTCTTAAGGAAAAGAAGCAATTGACTGTTGTAGGTTTGCAACATTCTTTTTGTAAATCTGACTAAAGTCTTTATTCAATATTATTTGATTGATAAAGAGAGTTTGGAATATAGATGAAATATCAAATGAGATATACTGTGTATATACTTAAATCCATTAAGCTTGATATTTGAAATTATCTACACACTTCCAAGATGTTTGCACAATTTTCCACCAAATAGTTTGCACAGTTTTGAAAGACATGTTGGTCCAAACATTCCTCATAATGCAAAGTAATATGTTACAAAAATGATCCTCATTGACTTGCAATGTCAATATATCATTCAGGGGGTTAGTGCATACTTGGGATAATTATCTGGTCTCTGAAGAATAAGGTATATAATGAAGTAATTATTTGATGGCTGATTTGGCATTAGGGTATATAATTATAACACTCAAAACTTACGAATTCCACGAGAAAAAAAGAAAAAAGAATTGTTACATGTTGGTACCAGTACAAAAGATTTTTGGATTTGATTGAGACATGCAGTTGTGAGTGTTTAAAAGTTTATTTGGATAAGGTACTCTTATAGCTAAGGGGTCATGCACACCAACAATTTGAATGTGATATATCCACATAGTTATATAACAAGCGACATGAATTTTAATTTAAAAGGCCCTTGGATGTGTGAATTATGTAACATGCATAAACAATACTAAGGGTTAAGTGCTAAACAGTTCTTAACCAGGCAATGGAGATGTCTTGACATAACCTCAACAAACAAGGAATGTCGAGGCAATTTGCATAAATTTTGTTTTTGAGAGATATAAGAACAAACAAATCATCAACAGAGGTTAGATACCCTTTGTCCTTGGATTTTCAGAGTTGACCCATATATCAAGGGCAAGATGCCCATGGATGCATGGCTTGAGGCACACCACCACCTCCCAATGTCCACCATGGTTAATCCGAGCATATCTACACTATGCCCCACCCAAGCTAAAAGGGAATAAAAGATGATACACATTGTCAGGTAATCCAGAAACGTATTCATTCTCTTACCAAAACCAACAATGTCCGAAATATCTTGCTTAGGCTTCTTCACTACACTAGTTGTCCGAACTCCACAATCCTCCAACCAGTCCACCAGTGGTCTTCGAGATGCAGTATTTCACCGAGGAAGAACAAATCTACATATCCTCTGCTCGAATTATGAAAAGGTTGGAGATCTCAATGACCATCAGAGCCGTTTGATTGGTCCATTGATTGGGGAGATAGGTCAACTTTCTGAGCCTCTTTCCTCAAGATTGTTTGTTGGGAATTCAAACCCAAAGAAAATATTTCTCCGACTCTTCTATGTGCAAGCCCAACATGGAAATACTTCGCATGTCCATGGATTTATATTTTCACCGTTTGGTTTGTTATCACGAGTGATGGAAGCTTTCTCGTTATCAAATATTCCAATCAAGAAGATACCCAACTATCAGCCAAGCCATTTTTTTGGTGTCAGCCAGATTGACAATTCACCGAAAACCACACCTTCAGAAAAAACGTTCAAGATCCCAGGATGCCGAACAACACTGATGGATCACCAATATAAAGCGGTTGAATTTATCCAAAGGGGCGAATCCGATCAGATATCAATAGCTCATGAAATATGGACAAATCCAGATAACGAATGGGTAAAGCGAATATTTTCAGATGCCGTGGCACAAGGACTTGTTGAGAAGAATATTATGTTTGAAAGTCATGGGTGTATTCTTGCGGATGATATGGGACTAGGAAAAACTCTGACGACGTTAAGCACGATTCAACTCTCACAAAAGCAGGCTATTGCATTTGCCAACAAAAAGCAAGATCAAGAAGATGAAATGCGGACTGCTGCCACGTTAATTATCTGCCCGTTGTCGACGTTGGACAACTGGATTAACGAAATCAATACTCATTTTGATAACGGTAGCCTCCCATACAAAGTGTTTTACGGTAAAGAAAGATCGACCATTCAGTTTCAAGATATTTGCAAAGTTGCAATTGTTCTAGCGACGTACGAATCGATTTGCAATTCTGGATCAAAGGAAAGTGCTGATAGTCAACAAGTTGGAACGAGCAACCAAGTGAGGAAGGGAAAAAGTGATCTGAATCTAGCAAATGTCAGATGGTTCCGAATAGTACTGGATGAGGCACAGTAAGTGAAGCCATGTATGGTTGTATGAGCATGATAGTATAAAATAAAACTGAAATAAATTGTTAGTTATATGAAGGATCCCAAGACCAATCGAAGTACGGTACTCCTAGGCTTAAAGGCACAAAGAAGATTGTGCCTGACAGGTACACCAATGCAGAATAACCTGGGAGATCTGCACAATTTGCTGAAGTTTCTTCAACTGCAACCCTGGTCAAACAACTCAATCTGGAAGCAATGTGTCGAGGTACCGGTCCAGCTATGTGATCCTCGGGGGATATTAACACTTCAAAATCTTATGAACGGAATCAGCATGAGAAGGTTAAAAACAACAGTGCTAGAGCTTCCTGAAAAACTTGAAAGCATTGTTAACATTGAACTGAAATCTCCATGGAATGAAATCTACAAGAAGAACCATGAAACATTTGCGATCCAATTTGGAAAAAATCGAATTGCTGGACAAGGATGGAACTCTGCGGATTTCTTTGGGGAACTTGTAGATTTACGGCAACTATGCGACCACCCAGCTTTGATTGAAAAGGGGCCAGGAATAAAGGGCTATGGTTGGAATGAGAGTTCCAAAATTGTACATCTGGCTAGCGACATCAAAGAATTTCTTGGGAGAGGAGCTGAAAATCGGGCAGTAATATTTTCAGAATTTAAACGGTTCCTAGAAATGTGAGTCTAAATTCTGGGTGACTGAAAACTAAGGGTAGATAAAGAGGTTACACTAATATGAAATTATTTTGATTGTGTAGAATTGGAATAGCTTTGAATGATGAGGGGATTCGGTTTACAACACATTATGGAAAGACAGATCATGAGACAAGAAAAAAGAATTTGGAACGGTTTCGTGGTGATTCCCAATGTAGAATCTTGTTGGCGACAATCAAGACGGCAGGAGTAGGCATTGATCTCAGATGTGCGCAGAAGGTATATATCATGGTGAGTTGAATCAAAACTATTGGGATGTAGGAAATTTGATGGATTAAATTTTGTACAATGTCATACTAAATAGGAACCGACATGGAACCCAGCAGTGGAGGAACAAGCTGTAGATAGACTGTATAGGATTGGACAAAAATCAAAGGTACAGGTTGTGCGCTACTGTGTGATGAATAGTATTGAGGGAAATATCTTTCAGATCAAACGGAAGAAGGCTGAGCTGGCCATGTGAGTAGTTTTTGATTTCAATGTCTTGACAGAAGAATGGAAAGGATGAATTGATGAAATTGGTTGCAATAGGTTGAGTGTTCCGTTGAGTGGAAACCTGGAATTTGAAATGGTGAGACGTTCAATGAGGGAAGCCAACTCGACAATATGAATTCAAACGACTTGCCTAGGATGGAGAAACCTGTTGTATAATAGCTGCAAAATCAATTTCTTGCTGTGGTTGAAGCAGCAATAAATCAATTTCATTGAGAGAGGCGAGGAAGTCTGGATGGTAACAGTTTTTGGGAAGTCCAGAGGGGACTTTTACAGTCCTCTCCTGTAAATCACTGATTTGACGAAGGAGAAAGAAAGAATCCCCATACTTGTACCGTTTACCGAGCTTCTCAGCTTTATTCTTCTCGTAAAGATGGTCGAGTTGATGACCTAATAAGGAGAACATTGGGGAACGCCATGAGCATTGAATCCTCTGAAGGTTACCATTGGGAAGTTGCTCAGTGTCTGAGCAGCAGGCAGAATTGTCAAAGATATCCTGGCAATCAACAGGAATGTCCAATGTGGTGAGGATTTCTGTACGTCGTTGAGATAGCTGGAACAAAGAATTGATAGTCAAGAATTGAAACAGGAAACCAAGAAGAATTTAGCGGACCTGCTTCCGCCACTTTGACTTTTTCACCTGGTATGCTTTCTTTGAAATTTCATCAGGGGAGTATTTATTTTTCTCAAGATCGTTTTTTTTTCCAGAAAACCAGCGTTTGAGAACAGCGATTGCATTTGATGGAGCATGATGAATAGGATTTATGGGAAAGTTGGCTAAGGCACCGTTGTGGTATGCATGGTCGAAATGCTTGAGTATGAATGAGGAAAAAAGCTTGTTCCACTGGGAATCCCAGGGAGAAGCCCAATGAAAAGTTGCCAAGGGGAATGTTGCTTCTTTCAAGTCGCTGAGAAATAAATTGAGACATTTGAGTGAAATGCCATGAAGCATGTTGGCTGATGAGGGGGTGAGGGAGATTCTGGAACAAATGGGATGGCTAGTGATGGTTATTGGGAGGGTGTTGACATGTTGAATCTGGTCAGGTGATGGTGTTGCTTGCCAATGTTCCTCAGCGAGGTGTTCAATATTCAGGAGAAGGCGGCAGAAAGAAGCCATGGACCTGGAAAAGTGAGAGGTGGGTGGAGGGATGATTTCTAACAGGGCCTTGTTGAGGTTCCGTCGATTTGCTGGAGCTTTTCCGTTTTTGAGTGACTTGACCATGGCTGTGGTTGAAATAAGGTTGTGTTGAAATTATTTTTGTGCACTGGGTGAATATATATTGTTCTGGCTGTGCTGAATTCATAATCAAGGGTTGTGAATCAGTGCCCCCTTTATTGTGTGAGTTGGTGGGATTGGTACATCTCGTGTGATTTTATTAAGCCCGGCGGGCTTAATTTATTAATGGGTGTGTGCATCTCCTGTGATGTGATTAAGCCCGGCGGGCTTAAATTATTAATGGGTGGTGAGGGTAGATTCGGGAATTTTCCCCTACCGAATGAAGGTGGTTGAGGGAGGATTAAGCCCGCCGGGCTTAATTTGAGAAATAACAAATGTGACATGTGTGACATATACACAACATGAAACGAGGCCACCCAGCTGTTGAGTTCAAGCGAAAAGGGTGCCATTAGGTGATGGTTCAAAGGAACATGGGGCATGCATGCCATGCATTATGCATCTGGAGATATGATGTGTTGTAAAGAATCTTGATCTAACAACAGTGTTACCAAGGAGAAAACAGTACTTGCTTTACAAGAAAAACCATCCCACTCACAATATAATTACGTTGAAGAATGCACTCTCGATGGAAAATCTGCCAGTGTACGGAGTTGGGGTGTGATCAAGAGACCTACAGGGATTCCGAAACAGGTGAACAGAAGGTGGGGAAGGCATGGTCAGTAACATGTTTCAAGTCACATTTAAAAGCAATTATGAAGAGGAAGACACATGAACAGGAGATGGAAGACGAGCCAAGTCCCCATACTTTAAAAAATATTCAAGTTGAGTGGAATTGACTTCTGTTGATAACATTCAATGATCTGGGCTGACTTACTAGGAATGAGTAGACTGGAAGTCCAACAATTTTGACGACCACTATTCCTGACATATCAAATAGAAATGTGAATGAAGGCCCGAGTGATCATTCAATAGTCAACACTCAAACATCTCGAATAAACACGTTTCAGCTTATCCCTCAACATAGTCTAGCAGTAATGCTACAAGCAGCTCGCCTTTCCCTTATCACTGGTGTCAGTGATAAAAACATGACACAGTTTTTGAAGACAGAGATTGAAAAAGTGAAACAACTTGCGCAGGAATTTAAGTTTGACGGATCCTCAATCATCAGCAACATACCTCTCTCGAAAACGACTCTCATACAACGCCTTGGATTTGATGTTGGTTTCTCAAAGATGATCTGCTGCCCAGATTGTTTCAAACTGTATCCAATTCCTGAAATGCCAAGAAGGGATGACGAGTTGATTCATGAAGCCAAAACCACGTGTACGACTATATTCTACTCGACATCAAAGAAGTTCCTGAAGGAGGTTGAAAATGAAGAACAACTCTGTGATGCAAAACTTGCCACAATTGAAGGATCTGGTGAAAGGATGATCATCAAGCCAGTCTGAACGTTCACTTTCCAACCTCTGAAGAACTGGCTGTCTCACAAGCTCTGGCTACCTGGATTTGAATGTCTTGCCGATTCGAACCTCAAATATGAACGCCAGAGGAATGAAAAGATGAGTGATGTATGGGATGGAAGTGTATGGAAAACCTTTGTGGGACCTTCAGACTCGAACGAGATTTTTACTTCAAAGTCTGGGAATCTGGTATTCAGCCTATATGTTGACTGGTTCAATCCGTTTGCAAAGAAGCCTGGAGGAAAGTCGGTATCCTTGGGGGCAGTGACTCTGGTGTGTCTCAACCTACCATTAACGGAACGATACAAAGTGGAGAACATATACTTGTTTGGGATTATACCAGGTCCAAAGGAGCCAAGTCTGGATCAAATGAACCATATCTTGGAACCGCTAGTGCTGGAGATGAAGGAATTTTGGAAGGGAGTGTGGTTCACAAAGACGAGTCAATTCCCCCAGGGCCGCCTTATATTTGCAGCCATATTTCCACTAATTGGAGACCTGCCAGCAATTCGCAAGACAGCAGGATTTGCATCCCATACAGCAGACAAGTTTTGTTCTTTCTGCGAGATCACCCTTCAAGATATTGATGAGATCGACGTGGGGAAGTTTGAGAAAAAAACGCACGAGGCACACATGGAAAGAGTTAGGCGATGGGAAAGGTGCAAGACATACACTGAGAGGAAGAAGATTGCTACGGAAGAAGGAGCAAGAGGGAGCATTCTGAATAGCCTCCCATACTGGCGACCAGTGGAGTACTGTGGAATCGAAGTTATGCACGCGTTACTCTTGGGAGACCTGAAAGATCACAGTCTCAGTTTTTTGAATACTCTGGGAGCAGGGAAGCTCCTGAAGAAAGCCATAGAACATGAAATAAACTGGAAGAATACTGATGTTGGGAAAATGATCTTTGGAGGGTTGAAGTTCCGGGATTCCAAGCGCAAGAAAACACCAGAAGGGGACTCGAGTGGCACGGAGGATGAAGAAGTGGGGGGAAGGAAGCGGCGTGTTTTAAATTCAAAAAATCTTTCCCGCTTAACAAGTATCCAAGAAGACAGGGCTGGTCCATCAAGCCACCCCTACCAACTACGTTCCAGCTCATCAAGAGTAGATACATCTTCAGGAAGAAGGTCAACTCGGTCTCTGGGAAGTGGTTCTAGTATAGCAACAAACAGGCATCCACAGAGTATTGCAGGTACTTTATCACTTGGCAGCCAGTCAGAGGTTGATGAGGAAGGAGAGGCTGATAGAAGGAGTGAAATGACGGGAATTAAACATGGCAAATCACCAAGCTTGGGAGAAGAGGATGAGGGAGTTACGACTGGAGGGCCTGGCTTGACAAAGGAAGAGTTGCGTGTGCTTCAAAACGTGATTTCGCAGACTTCAATTCCAACTTGGGTTTCACGAGTTCCCCGAAACTTTGGACTTTCTGGATCTGGTTCCCTAAAAGCATCCGAGTGGTTAATACTATATACTGTCTATTTTCCGCTGGCAATGATTCCTTACTGGGTGATTGGAAATTCTTGGCAGAAGAAATATATTGAGGGCTCAAACATGGTGACACATCAGGAGGTCTTGAGGGATTCGACCATCAAATTAATTGAAATGACAAGCATCCTCATGAAGCACCACCTGGATGAAAGAGATACGATCAACTTGAGAAAATTAACAAAGGAATACCGGGAAGTCCTCCGAATGGGATGGCCAAATCATACAAGCAAGTCAAATTTACATCTGACACAGCATTATCCCAAAGTAATTGAGAGGTTTGGGCCTCCCATAGCAACTGCTGCATGGGCCCAGGAGCGTCTGAATGGAATTCTGGGGAATATACCAAACAACCAGCATCTTGGTATGTCGCATTTCTGATATTTTGTTTTGAGTCCATGCCTTCATCAGAGGTCTAATTTAACACATCAACAGGAGAGATGCACGGAACAATCATGAACACATGGAATCAGAAATCACGATACTATGGATACGTCAACCAAGCAAAATTGAAAGGGCAGGATGCTATCGACATGGAAAAGTCTGTCCATTTGCCTCATATGGTGATGAAAAAAAAAGAAGAGAAGATAATACTTGATGTGAGAGTGTATAATCTGTGGAAATTTCAGTTGAGTGAATTTGGATATGAAGAGCCGGCCAATGGGAAGTTGGAAAGAGCAGTTGTGAAGGTGAAGAGTGTAGAGATGTTCAATCGCAAGTATGTCCCAGAAAATAATTTCAGTGGCAAGGCTCCTGGTAATTCGAACGTTGAATTCTACGATTCTGGATTGCGACTGTTTGGGCGGATAAGCCGGCTATTCAGTGATGGTGTGACGAATACTGTTTGGTTTTTGATTCGCCCCTTTACATCATTGAACAGCTGGGATGAACCCAAGAATCCGTACAAAGACCATCCCCAGTTGAATACAAAACTTTTGTATGCAGACAAGCTCAGTAGACAACTGGTCATCCATCATTCAAGGGTCGTTGGGCATATTGCTATTTTGGAGAATGAGGAGGGAACGTTTGGTGTGAACAAGAAAACGATCTCTGCAGTGAGCCTGGGGAATGTGGTATGTTTTCCATGATTTGTTTGTGTTGATCAAAAATGCAGGAATTAATTTGTTGATTGTATTTGGAATATTTGTGAATTTGAAAAAGGCATGGGGCCAAAATATTGAAACAGATTAATTACTCGGATGAATGCTGACATTTCAATGTTCATTTTGATCAACCCCAAACCTCAAGACTGATCAAGAAGAAGGGTATGTGGAGTTAGTGGGTAATCCTAGTTGAATGAGATTCATTTTGTTTGGTTATATTTATTATGTATGGTAAATAAAGAAGCCAAACAATTAGACAAAGGGAAGGGAAAAGGGTGGTAGAACTGACTTGCCTGATGGGCCGTGCAAGAATCCATTGCAGTAGATGGCATCGTTTCCCACAGATTAAATAGCAGTATGATCCATGACATCCTCTTCATCGCTTCTCCCTCATCCCATTGATATCTAATTCATAGCCATCTTACAAGTACATCTTTCCATAAGAAATCCAAGAGCTATTTGTGAGTGAATACTGTGTCTACGCCAATTAACTCCGATTTCCGAGAACTTACCCAGCAAATAAGGATAGATTTAATATGGATATTGAGGAAGATATGGTTGACAGTGATGATGGGGTCGAAGGAGCTGGCAAAGGTCAAGGTGCTATTGGAGAAGGAACATCTGGTGATCAAGGGGGTGAGGAGGATTTTGATGCGCTTTTGAGGGGAAATGTTGATGATGTTGTTGAGGATGGTAAGTGTTTGGTATTGATTGACCAGATTTTGATGGATGTGTTCTTTCCAGCTAATTGATTAATTCCCTATTATTCCTATCTCCACATGCATAGATGCCAAAAGTGAACCGGAAAATCCAGAGGACGTTTTGAATTATAACCTGAGAGTTCAAAGACAAAAACGTGCTCATGATAAATCACAGGAGAATGTCAGACGGGTTCGAAGGGTTGTGGTGGGACGTGGCCTTCCGAATCAGTCGACGGCATTGTGTCGGTCAATTCGGAATTTCACCAAATTTCTGATGGGAATGCCTGAATTAATTGGTGCATATCCGCCACCCCCAAGCCAAGAGGAATGGGAAACTTGGAACCATTGGACTGATAAGCGGTACAAAAAGATGATTGCTCACTTGAAAGATTTTTCCGAGAAGCACAACAGTCTTGCGAAAACAGTCTTTCAAAAAGTGTATCAGGACGAGGTTGCACGTATTCGCAAGCATCTGTCACCCCCTCCGTTTACACCGGCTGCTGATGTTTTGTGCCCGGACCTGGATGTTCCACTAAGTATCAAGAAGGCGTGTGAGCAAGATGTTCAGATGGCTGGGTTTGGACGGTTGACATTTGAGTGGGAGGCCAGTTCGTTTAATTCATCTTCGTGGAACGGGAGTTTGGCGACAATCGTTATCAAGCATTACCATAACTGGACCAAGTCACAACCAGGTGTGATGTGGGGGGAAGTTGGTTCGATGGAGCTGATCTTGGAACGATGGGTTCGTGGCCAAGGAAAAGAAATGCGGCGGCCTCACCAGATGGATAGTGAATCGGCGGAAAATATGAGGGTGGAAAAGTTGAGGAGGGCAGGAATAGGTCGGATGAAAACTAAAGTAAGTCATGAGTTTTACCAATCAGGAATTGCCAGGCCAGTTGCTTAAAGATGGATGTTTGAAGATTGCAAACAAGAGACAAGCACTTGCAATCACCAAGATGCGTGCCGATCCAGCTTTGGCCATCCTATTCTCCAAAGACACGGTGTCCGATTGGGAAGATCAACCTGTTTGTCAGCCTCCCTGATGCCAAGGACAAGTCCTTCTAGCTACAGGTGGTGCAAGGATAGATGGTAAGAGTTATAGAAACTCTGGGTAAGGTACAAGTTACAATTCCCAAAAGATATGGGGGAATTGTGACGTAAAAATTGAGAGAAAAATAGATTAATAATTATATTAAATAAATTTAATATAATTAAAAAACCAGAGGGGCCTGATAAATCAGGCGTGGTTTAGATCCCTCTAAGGTATCTTACAAATAAATGCAGAGGATTTAGGTACCTGGAACACTGGGGCCTGTTGGAACAGGGGTGGTTTAATCCCAGTAATGGAAATGGGGGAATATCTTCAAGAAAAGGGTTATTACTTACTAGTAACAAACCTTGAGGGATCTTGGGGATATTCTGGGTGGAACTGGACAGTTTGAAGCGCTTGGATGGATGGATGGTGGAGCTTGGTGGACACTGTGAAGTTGTTGGGGAAGACAGGGCTAAAGAATAACTACTAAGAAGCTTACCAGACTGTGTTATAAAGATGTATATATCTAATAATAAGTGGGTAAGGTTGTTAGTGGGTATTGGGAAGCATGAGGAGCCTTCTTTGGGCGGTTGAAGAGCTCCTTAAATAGTCTTGAGTTCCCTCTGGGGACCCTGTAGGTGTTATTGGCCAACTTGTGGGATCTTTGGACCACATTTTGGCCATCTTTGCTTTCTTGGTGACGCTTCAGCAGCCCCTGCTTTGAATACACGTCACCAATTGATTTTATTATGATATTTATTATTTATTTATTCATTTATATTGAGGTACAGTCTGTAGTACATTAGTACTATTAATACTAGTGGCTTATGAGTATTTATAATAAGCCACAGTATTGTCTGTACTATTTGTTTTATTCAATATGTTTTATTTAAATGTATTAATTATTAATATCATCCAATATAATTAATTATGTAGTACCCCAGTAATCTTTATTACATATGTAACATATGTAATGAGGTTACTGGGGTGTGTTTTTATGGATTTGGGGGTACCTGAGTGACTGTGGAGTCCGCGTGCCAAGCTGGGAGCCTGTAAGGGGCTTGTTGCTTGCGCGGGGGCTTATATCCCAACTTTGATGCGGGCTCTCAGTCACGCGGGTTGAACTTGAGGTTCTGCGGACTGCGGTACGCGGGGTTTGAGTAAAACACGGTGTATTTACACTATCTCCCCTAATTTACACAACACCTCATTTCCGTGACTGGAAATGGGGTTTAAGCATATGTATATGTATATATAAGCATAAATTGATGCAAGTTCCTTTTTATTAAAGGTACTTGCTAATTATTCTTTGCTAATTTACATAGTGAAGGAGTGAGAATTAGGGGTACCTGTGAGTGAGGTACCCTAGGTTAAATTTAGTGTAGATTCAGAATATCAAATAATATTCTAAATATTATTTGATATTCTATTTGTTTTATAATAATTTTTGTGGTAAACTTGTGACAGGTTGCTCTGTCATAGTAGCAAGCTGACATTCCCTACCACCAAGATGAGTCTCCCGGAAAAAGGTAAGTTTCTAACTAAAGATACGGTTATTTAAGGAAAAAAATTTCAAGAGGACCTCTTGGATGCCCTGTAATTTCTCAGATGAATTGCTCCATCTGGGATATTATTTTCAGGTAACCATTCATCTTTGTCTGCTGATTGGTTCTTATATCTGACAAGATAAAGTCTTGTATCTTTTCCCTGTATCCTCTCTTTTTTATCTGATTTTATGTACTTTCAATTGTCCAGAAGGTGGGACCTCCATCAGGGGAACTGGTTGTTGAGTGACTGGTTCATCTTCAGTTCTAGATTGGTACTGTTTTACCAGACTGACTGGGAATACTGGGTGTTTTCTTGATAGTTCCTCTGTCAGTATGACTTCCACAGCATTTTTTCCATGAAGTTGTTTAATGGTAAAGGGACCTATAAAAGGGGGCTTTAGCTTCCTGCTACCTCCCAGGTTATTGAAGTTAATAGTGGATAAAAGGACCTTATCTCCTATTTTAAACTCAGGTTCTTTGTGGCTTTTATCCCATCTCCCTTTGTTGTATTCTACTGCTTCTTCTACACATTTCTTAGCATGTTGTTGGGTCAGATCTAACATTTTCTTGAAATCTAGTGCTGTTGGATGCAGGTGGGGTAATTTATCATTCAAAGTATCTTTGGGCATGCGTGGTATCCATCCTCTTTCCAAGACATATGGAGCTTCTTTGGTGGAGGAATGTTTACTACTATTATAGGCAATTTCCAAAGCTGGTAGTAGACTAACCCAATCATGAGTGTATCCATCATGATTCTTAAATTCAAATCCAAAGGAGCAGAATCTACGTAACATGTCTTCTAGAGTTTGTATCATTCTCTCTGCTAACCCATCAGTCTGAGGGTGATAAGCTGTTGAGAAAGCTAGTTTAGTACCAAGCATGTCATGTAGGTTCCTCCAAAATTCTGATGTAAATTTGGGGTCTCTATCACTAATTATAATTTTGGGTATACCTACATCAGCCATGATCCTATTCCAAAACAACAGGGCAACCTCCATGGCAGTATCATCTTTATGGTTAGGTATGAACCTGGCTCTCTTGGAGAATCTGTCTACAACTACTAGTACTGAGTTATATGAGAAGGATCCTCCTGGGGGTAGGCCTGTCACAAAGTCCATGTTTATGATTTCCCACTTGTCAGTTGGTTCAGATATTTTCTGCAGTAAGCCAAATCTCTTTCCAGTTTGCTTATTGCCTTTCTGACACGCATCACAAGATTTGATATAGTTGTGTACTTGTTCTTTCCAATTGATCCACCATGCTGTATATTTAATTCTCTCCACTGTTCTTTCTTCAGAAAAGTGTCCAGAATTAACATTATCATGGCATTCTTTCAGAATGTTATCAATTTGGGAAGGGTCACTTAGCACTAGTACACTTGAATGCCTATTCCTGAAATATAGAAGGCCATCTAGGAGACTGAACTTTCCAAGTTTATAATGTTTGGCTAATTCTTCTGGTAGACTGGCTATTAGTTCTGTTGAGCTGTTGTCATTTCTAAGTATGTCTACTAGTTTTAACAACTCAGGGTTCTTGTCATAGCTATTCTGGACTAATTCATAAAATGCATCATCTAAGTCACACACATGAATTCCTAGGATGGGAAATATGTCTTCATCTTCTGGGTCATAAGCAGGATTATCTGGGTTATTAGGCAAGGCCCATCTACTTAGTCCATCTGCATTTTTGTGCTTGGCTCCTGATTTATGAATAATAGTCATATGTCCTCTATACTGTTGAATTGCAATTTGCCATCTAAGCATATGTCTATTAGGGGTCTTCATATTCATCAAGGTTCTTACAGCTGTGCAGTCAGTTACCACTAGGAAGTTAGATCCTTCAGATAGTAATGTAACTTTTCCAGAGCCCAAACAAGTGCTAAACATTCCATTTGGCTTGCTCCATATTTCTTCTCAGTACTTTTGATTTGTCTTGAGATGAATAGAATGGGTTTCTCTGCAGGTTTATCCTCTATTATGAACTCCTGATGAAGGGCTGCTCCTAGACCATCTAAACAAGCATCAATATACAGTATAAATGGTTTAGTATAGTCAGGTTGTGCTAAAACTGGTGCAGTGGTAAGGAGTCTCTTTAACTCTTCGTAGTTTTGTACTCTATCATAGGTCATTTCAAATATTGTATCATGATTACAGAGTGCGTAGAGGCTTTTACTTACATTTGCAAAGTTGGGGACATGTTGGCGGTAATAACTACAGAAACCTAGAAAGGACATAATTTCTGTTCTGTTCTGAGGCATGGATTTCATTAAGACTGCTGCCACTTTGTTCTGATCTATAGCCAGGGAAAGACCTGAGACTACTCTTCCTAGTGCTTTAAGTTCTCCATATCCAAAGTTACACTTTTTGATGGACATTTTTAACCCTGCTTGAGTGGCAGTTTGGAGTACTATATTGATCTTTTCTAGGTGAGTTTCCCAGTCATCAGAGTAAATGATAATGTCATCTATGTATACCATCATCCAGTTTTGTCTAATGAATGAGCCAAAAATGGAGTCCATCATTCTTTGGAAGTGTGATGGCGCATTCTTTATGCCAAAAGGCATTCTGAGGTATTCAAAAATCCCTAGGTGACATATAATCCTCAGGAATTTCCTACTCTCAGGAGCTATGGGGATCTGATGGAACCCTTTCAGTACATCCATAGTGGTGATATACTTGGCCTTAGATAAGTTGTGTAATGAATGGTCTATCCTGGGAATAGGATAGTAGTCAGGTCTGGTGTAGTTATTCAGAGCACGGAAATCTCCCACCATTCTTGACTTTTCATTATGCCAGGCAATTATTACAGGTGTGGTGACTTCTACCTGTTCATTATGTCCCACTTTTCTCAGGACTTTGAGTTCTTGTAGCTCTTTGATGTGAGTTTCCAGAGCTTCTCTTGATTTGGGGCTGGAGGGGTAGGGTGGTCTCCTCAACTGTGGGGGATAAGGTTTGTCAATATTAAGTTCCAATTTCATGTCATGGCCCTTGATGTTACCAATTGGTTCTTCTGTAGTGCAGAAAGCTTCTTTATGTTCAAAACAAGTTTTCAACACATCCATCTTCTGTTTCTCATTTAATATGTCACTGACAGCAGCTTGTGATAAGTATTCTTTCTGGAAAGATAGTAGATCTTCTTGGATTTCAACATTGTTAATGGCCTCTGGTATCTTGATGTTAATGTTGCAGATTTGGAATTTTCTTTTCCAATCACCACCAATAGTGTAGAATCTATCTTTACTCTGGAAAATATCTATACCATACATACAGAAAGCATCATTACCTAGGATCAGGTAATCACAGACTGCATCTTGTAACACTACAAATTCAACAGATAACCTAAGAGATCCTTTAGAGTGAGGAAATATTAGAGGTATGGATACTACTCCAATAGGTTTCATGGCTGAGTTGCAACTACTGAACTTGGCTTTTGGCATGGGCATTAAGTTATCTCTCCATCTGGGGTAACATTCATCTAGAAAGGTACTACTGGCACAAGAACAGAAAGCTCCTACGTCAAGGAGGACTCTTATTTCTTTGTTGTCAAACAAGACAGTAGTATAACTAGTTTTCCCCATGGTGTAACTCATACCAGCTTCAGGTTTATTGGTGAGTAACTTTGCGTCAGATATATGGCCAACCTTCATGGAGGGATCCCATCTTTGTGGTAAATTAGAGTCACCATGTATAGCATTAATGGATAATTCATCCCCAATGTCAGCTTGGATAACTGAGATTCTCATCAAGTCTTCTTCAGCTGGTTCATTCATGACTATTTCAAACTGGGAATGGGTATCTTCTTCAGTTTCTGATGGGGTGTTCATTACTACCATATTTACTCTTTTACGTATATTGGTACATTCATTTTTCCAATGACCCTTTTCTCCACACTTGAAACATTCAGGAGTAGCAGTTTTCTTGGGTATTTCAGTTGTGGGGTTAACCTTTGTGGATTCCTTTTGGAACTCTTTTCTCTCAGGGATGTTATTCCTGGTGTACTTCTTGTTCCATCCATTAAGGACTACCATTTCATTTAATACACTGCTGAATTCTGTCAGGTCTACATCTAGTGAGGGGAATCTACATCTCATTATACTCTCAAGATTTCCTTTACATTGACTCAGTAATCTGTTGTTGGCTTCTTCATCTGAGACTCTGTCATACACACATTCAATCCTTCTTCTTTGTTTCAAACACCATTCAGAAGCTGTTTCTGTGGTTGGATCAAAGTAATCCTTTTCAAAAGCTTGGCGCTTTTCATTTTTCCAAATTCTGGTGCCAAACTGGGCTTTGATTAATTCTTTCCACACTGACCAAGATTGGTGTCCTACAGCTTTACTTTTGGTAATAAACCAAGTAGAAGCCATTCCTTCAAAGAGTACAGTAAGTCTTGAAGTGATGACTTCATCATCAGCTTGGTAAGTCCTTACTATGTGATCAATGTATTCTATGAAACTCATGTGGTCATATTCTCCTTTACCATCAAACTTGGGCCAATCTTTTAAGGGGGGCATAAGTTTGTGTATAGCAGTCATATCAGAGTTTCTGTAAGGTGTGGACATTCTGGTATCTTTGGTCATAGGTCTATTCTGCATAAAAGGATTGTTATACCTAGGTTGGGCACTATTGGTATTGAGGGCGCTATGTTTTTCTTGAGGGAAAATGTTGGGACTCAAGTATTGGAGATTCTTATAAGGGTTATTCTGTTTCTCCTCTTTGTTGTTATAATAATTAGAATTAATATTGATGTGAGGAGCTTCATCTCTGTCAAGATACGTGGTGGGTTTAATGTCAGGTACCTTGTCACCATACTTATTCCAATTGTTTGTTGCTTGGTTAACCATCTCTTCTTCACTGTATGAGCTGCTGGGTCCTTGAGGCTCATGGTATTGTGGATTCATTTTCTCCTCTTTCAAGGATTCTATACCTGAGATGATAGTTGTTAATTTTGAAATTACATTGTCTTTCAATTTCAATGATTCAATTTCAGAGGTAAGGACTGATAGTTGGTTGGTTACTTGTTCCTCTAGTTTCTCAAATTTTGTATTGAAATTGTTATTAAGATTTATAATTAAATCCTCTAGTTTGTTGTTATTTGTTTCATCTTTTTTGAGGGAATTAATAACATATTCTGCCATTGTTACTTGGGAAGTTTGCATTTCTTCAAGAACATCTAGAGTATCATTTGTATTTTTGTTAATTTCTTTTGTTATATTTTTAAGATGCTCACTATTTTTATTAAGTTCCATCAACATTTCACTATGATGTACTGGTAACTCAAGGGGCAATGGTTTGTCCAGTGTTTGCAAAACTCTCATGGTGCGCGCAGTAATGTTGTCTTTAATTTCTTCTAAGCTTGTATCTATTTTATTAACAATTATTTTTAGATTTGCTTCATTATTAATATCTAAAGTGTTTTAAATTATTATTAAGAGCTTCAATAGAATCAAACAAAGAATGTATTACAGAGGGTGCTAATCTATGTTCTTGTAGAGATTGGCCGCAATCAGAAGGAGATCTGTGGCCTTCTTCCACTTGACTGGGTCGTCGAAGTTGATGGAAGAGGAGCTTTTGTTCTTCCCTTTTTCTATTTTCTTGAACTTCAGGGTGTTCTTCTTGGGCGGCGCGGGGAAGTGGATCTTCTTTTCCTCCCAAGGGTTCCAACCCTTTACATAGGCCTCTATCTCGTCGTTGGGGATCAACTTCTGGAGAGCCTTCTGACTGTCTTGCGCCGTAGTCAGCAAGGCTCTCAGCTCTTCTGTAGGCCCCTGCCTTAAGGAGGCTTGGCACTGTTTCCAAATGGAAACGTGCTCTTTCACCCGGTGTCTGATCTGTTCTTCTTTTGAGAGGACCTGGATTTCCGGGGTGGAAGGGGGTTTCTGGGTAGCTGCCAACGAATCTGGGGGTCTCTCGTCGACGTCCATGGGGGTTTCTGCTTCCGTTTGAGGAGGCGGGAGCTCTTGGGGCGTCACTGAGAGCTCTTGGGGAGTTGGGGTGGCCTCCGGCGTAGCTGGGACAGGGCCTTTGCGCGCTATGTTCGTCATCTGTAGGTTCTTGACGCGCTGGTGCAGTTCCTTGGCCGCCGCGAGTTCTTGTTGGACAGGGTAGGAGACCTTGAAGCTCTGGCTTGGTCGACCTGGTGGATTTAGCCATTCTACGTTAGTATTTATTATGTATTTTAATATGTAGTAAGTACTTACTAGGCTGGTTATTGTTTTCCGCGTCGACGGTGGGAGCTGCTTCTGTTTGAGCTGTGTTTTCAAAGGATGCCACTGGGAGGGGTTTCACGTTAGTGTAGTCAATGATTGTTAAAGGAGAAGCAGACGTACTTCTTGATTGATATCTTTCCTTGGCCAATCTTTCCTTTTTTAGTTTTAAACCGCGTAAATAATTGTGGAGAGTAATTTCCGCTTCGAGGTTTCTTTCTTCTCTAAGGTGAGAATGATAAGCGGCGAGGATTATTCGTTCTTCTTCAGTAAGAAGGTCCCAATCTGTAGGGTGGTAGTTTTGTATATCTTCCTCCCTTTTGAGGCGTAAAATACGAAGGTAATGTTGAATAAGGGTGGCGTTTTCTTGTAAGTTCACTGCACGCGCCGCAGAGGTAAAAAAAAGGTAGTAAGTATTGGTTACTGTAATTTTTATAAAATATATTTTTTATTAGTATGTATTTTTTAATTGTGTATTTTTTAGAAAAATTGAAAACTTACGGTTTTTTTATTTCAATTTTGTGGGTTTGGGTTTTTTTTAGAAAAAAAATGGAAAGCAAAAACAGTTTTTTTTATTAGTTTTTTTATTGTTATAGGATGAGGTATATATGAAAATGATGATTTTTATTGGTTTTTTTTTATGTGTATTTTTATATAAAAAAATAAAAAATTACGGGTTTTTTATTTCAAAAATAAATTTGAAAATTTTCCCGGCCAGACCCCCAATTGTCAGCCTCCCTGATGCCAAGGACAAGTCCTTCTAGCTACAGGTGGTGCAAGGATAGATGGTAAGAGTTATAGAAACTCTGGGTAAGGTACAAGTTACAATTCCCAAAAGATATGGGGGAATTGTGACGTAAAAATTGAGAGAAAAATAGATTAATAATTATATTAAATAAATTTAATATAATTAAAAAACCAGAGGGGCCTGATAAATCAGGGGTGGTTTAGATCCCTCTAAGGTATCTTACAAATAAATGCAGAGGATTTAGGTACCTGGAACACTGGGGCCTGTTGGAACAGGGGTGGTTTAATCCCAGTAATGGAAATGGGGGAATATCTTCAAGAAAAGGGTTATTACTTACTAGTAACAAACCTTGAGGGATCTTGGGGATATTCTGGGTGGAACTGGACAGTTTGAAGCGCTTGGATGGATGGATGGTGGAGCTTGGTGGACACTGTGAAGTTGTTGGGGAAGACAGGGCTAAAGAATAACTACTAAGAAGCTTACCAGACTGTGTTATAAAGATGTATATATCTAATAATAAGTGGGTAAGGTTGTTAGTGGGTATTGGGAAGCATGAGGAGCCTTCTTTGGGCGGTTGAAGAGCTCCTTAAATAGTCTTGAGTTCCCTCTGGGGACCCTGTAGGTGTTATTGGCCAACTTGTGGGATCTTTGGACCACATTTTGGCCATCTTTGCTTTCTTGGTGACGCTTCAGCAGCCCCTGCTTTGAATACACGTCACCAATTGATTTTATTATGATATTTATTATTTATTTATTCATTTATATTGAGGTACAGTCTGTAGTACATTAGTACTATTAATACTAGTGGCTTATGAGTATTTATAATAAGCCACAGTATTGTCTGTACTATTTGTTTTATTCAATATGTTTTATTTAAATGTATTAATTATTAATATCATCCAATATAATTAATTATGTAGTACCCAGTAATCTTTATTACATATGTAACATATGTAATGAGGTTACTGGGGTGTGTTTTTATGGATTTGGGGGTACCTGAGTGACTGTGGAGTCCGCGTGCCAAGCTGGGAGCCTGTAAGGGGCTTGTTGCTTGCGCGGGGGCTTATATCCCAACTTTGATGCGGGCTCTCAGTCACGCGGGTTGAACTTGAGGTTCTGCGGACTGCGGTACGCGGGGTTTGAGTAAAACACGGTGTATTTACACTATCTCCCCTAATTTACACAAAACCTCATTTCCGTGACTGGAAATGGGGTTTAAGCATATGTATATGTATATATAAGCATAAATTGATGCAAGTTCCTTTTTATTAAAGGTACTTGCTAATTATTCTTTGCTAATTTACATAGTGAAGGAGTGAGAATTAGGGGTACCTGTGAGTGAGGTACCCTAGGTTAAATTTAGTGTAGATTCAGAATATCAAATAATATTCTAAATATTATTTGATATTCTATTTTTTTTATAATAATTTTTGTGGTAAACTTGTGACAGGTTGCTCTGTCATAGTAGCAAGCTGACACCGTTCCGGCCAAACCAAAACGGGTACAGCTACCTTGGAGGAGTGAAGTGTTCACTGTATGCTCACACAAACTGGATGAGATTGCGACAACAGTGGCGAAAACGGCTACTGAAATGAAGAGTATCCATAAGCTGGTCGACCGCAGCCCTGACGTAATTCCACAGACAATTGTGCCACTTGCAACAATCCCCCGTAGGCTTCCAGTTGATGCCTACGATGCAGCATTCCTTCAAAGTGTTTCCCAAGTTGAAAGAGAGCACCTCGACCCTCAGGCGACAATTGGCTTGGAAGCGAAAGCCTGGATGCTAAACCAGATGACAATGCGTATTGGACGAGGTGGAAGTGGCATTCCGAGAGGAAGTATTGGCGATCTGGGAATTGGTAATTTGCCAGGCCCTAGCAAAGGCAGTTGAGTAGGTGATTGTTTGCTTTGTTGGTTGATTGGAAAAAAACTGACACAAGTGATTTTATTACTTAGCTAAAAGGAAATTCACTCCAAAGACTTTACAATTGAGTAGTCTGGAAATACACATGCCAAAGAGGAGTGGAACTTGAGATGGGAGTACAATCGGTGTTATTCTCATTGATCAACTGCTTGTTCTTGACATGACTGGACAAGTTTGGAATGGAGAAATGAAAGATATGTAAATTATCATGTGTTTTTCAGCTGCTCCAAATTAAGAGAGAAAAAATTAAACCCAGCGGGCTTAAATCTTTGGAACGATTATAAAACTGGCAAGTTATGAGGCATCATATTAAGCCCGGCGGGCTTAATGATTGGGAGGAATAAGGCCGCTTGGCTTGATTTCTGGATTCCAAGAGGGGATGTTGGCTGGGTTGAGGTAAATGCAAACTGATCTGTTGGCATAGGGTAAATGAAGAGTATCTTGTGGCAAAATGAGAGCATATCAATTTGCCACAAGAGGTCAAACTACACTCCACCAACAAGGGTATGATTAAAGCTATGTTGGGCCCAGAGTTGTAACAGAAGGGGTTTTGATGGGAATTCCTTGTCATTGCGATTCACATCTCAAGTCTGTTTTCATCCTGCTTCCCTGACAGGAGAACATTCACTGTTTAACATAGGGTATCTAAAAGGTAGGAGTCAAATGGAAGAACAATTGTTGTGTTTGGATCTTGATTGTCACCTGTGACGGACTGATTTTCAAGTGCATCACAATGAAATCAACAGAAGACCACTTGAAATTAGCCATGTGTTTCAATGTAAGCTCATAAGACAAAACATGGATTGTGAAAAGTGATTGCATGACCGCTTTTGAACAAATAGTTTTTTTACAAGATTTAATTTTCATAATATCCAAGGCACATAGAAAAAGAAGACTAGGGTACGAAATGGCTTTCACGATGTCAGAATAATTGCAGGGACAAAGCTACTGGATCTGGCGGCTTGGGTCCTTAAGGGGGGGGGGGTTGTACTGGTCATTCAACGGGAAAAATGCCAATGAAGAGAAGAAATTACAGAGTTTCACAACAAATATCATATTTGAATTGGATATCCTTGGCCAACTAAACTCACATTGACGCATTGGCACTGAGACTTGGACAGAGACCACACCAACAAGAGTGTGAAAGTTGCAAGAAATAGGTAGTGTGTAAAGATGGAAACCACATGTATTCCTCTTCTGATGGAACTGGGAAAGATTTCAGGATGAAGCACTATAACATGGAGAGATGAAACATTAAGCAAAGGTGACATGGCCAGTTGAGAAAACCCCAACAAAGCAATCCACAACTCATAGCACAAACGTTTTGCAGATTGATTGGAGTGGCAGTTATTGAAAAAACTCTCCAAACCTGCATGGACAATTCAATACATTGTTAGTGAAGGTTGAGGATCAATTCTGTCAGTAACTGTAAGTATTTTGGGGACAATAGCTTACATTTGATTAGTAGTATTCAGCACATGATCCCTAGCATCTGTGTATCAATGGCCCCGATGGTTGAAAGTGCTCCTTAGTAACCTGCGCTCATGTTCCGTTTTCCAACCATGGATTCGTATGGGATCTGAAAATACACACATCAATAAACAAATGTAGGCCTTTGATAAAATATGACTGATCAAGTACCTCTACCCAAGCGCATTCGGCGTAGATTCCAAATTGCCAAGCCATCAGGGACCATGTGAGAGGGGATGCAGAGTTCCATGGCAAGTTGGGATAGGGCATCCTGTGCTGCTTCTAAACGAGTGGCATGTTGACAATGTATCATAGCTGGCGTCTCGACAGGACCTTGGCCTTCAAGATCCTCAGGCTCAATTGATACAGCCAGTGCTTCAAATGATGAAACGGCTTCACGGAGAAAGTCAACTCTATGCCGAACTTGGTATAAATAGGATATGGTAGTCATTTAAGTACACTGATTATAACGTATTGTAAGGTTGATACTTGGCGGTTTGAATGGAGGATGAGAGGAGGATTGGATCAAGAAACTTTGAGTGGTTTTTATAACGGGAGCTTGGAGGTGGGTGTATCTGCAAATAGAGAGAGCTGACACTGGAACTACCTCTCGAGCAGCTAACTTTTCAGAGGGCAGTTGAGCGGATGACTTGCAATAAACAGGTGAGACGTATGTGAGCTAACGTGATTTGCACAAACAAGGGTGCTTGCATGTCACAATGTAATGGAATACATGAGAGGTGGATCAAACAGACGAATCTTTCCACATATGTCATATGACATTCAAAACAACACAGCCGGAATTTGATTGGGATCCTTCAGCCAACACACGTAATCTGTTGATTGGACAAATCATGGATTTGTCGTATTTTGAGATGCTCTGTGCTTGAATTTACTGGGTCTTTGATGGGTAGGGGTCAACTCATATTGTTGAGTTTGATTTACCAACCAATCCCCACAAGCAATGTCACCACCTCGGCATATAATACAATGTCATCTTTCCTTTGCTGATTCGAGGAAGTTTCCAAGCTAAGATGATACATTAAATCACTCAAAATATGCCCCACTTCTGATTGGTTTGTCCAAATACATGAGCATCTGGAATATTGACCCGTACAATAGTTGAATCCTTGATGTGGAAAATGGAATCTTATGCAGAGTCCCCTGGAAGATATGTCTTGTGGTGCATCATCAAAACTGTGAGGCTTGAGTGGTGACGGTTGTGTGTGAGCCCAAGTGGGGGGATTTTACACACACAACCCTTTGAAATACATTTACTCATTGATTGTCAGATTCAATCGGAATGTACAAAAACTGGAAGTGATATGATTCAACAAACAGAAGGCCTTTGTCCTCACCCACTCTGTTCCCACTTGGTATCCATCACGTATCTGTTCCTAATGACATGGATACACAAGCGATACAGGGGAGGGACATGCCTGGTGTACACATACCTAAACCCACAATTGTGTTAGATCTGCAAAGATATAATCCTGCATGTCTTGTTGATTCAATTTTTTGTGGTGTCCAGAGCACATCAGTGCCTATGCTGTGACAAGAGTCACCTCCCTCAGGCCTAGTGTAAATCCTTCATGTGACCGGAAGCTCTCCCCAAGCATACAGGTCAAAATTATTTTGTCTTGTTTAATGAGGAGACACCTTACATAATTCAAATAACACAAGCTGTCATGCTGAGATTAATTGCTGAGTCCATGCTCTGCTGACATCTCCAGTATTACATTCATGTCTCGACCCAAGAATTATTGTACAACAAAGGCAGATGATGATTCAGCAGATATTTGGCAAATAAATTAAATGCAATTTGCCAAATAGAAATGAACCAAGCCAATATCAATTATCTGGTAACATTCCACCAGTAACGGCCCTCTTGTCCATGGTAGCTTGTATGAATGTTTTTGGACCTGTTGACATATAAATATCTTCCTCTGTTGGTGTTCCTGCTCTTACCCTTAGATCATCCTTAGATTAGACCTTACATACATTTCAAACACCATGTCGAGTCCTAGTCAAAATAAATCCCTTAGCCTATCGGCCAAATATACCCAGAAAGAAGATGAGATTGAACGTCATTTTGAGTGGCTTGACGATAGACGTCGTACTATGTGTCTTGCTGTTGCACGCTGGGAGCCTTCCGATCCTTCCTCAGATCCTCATACCCTCTTTTTCCGAATTGGTCCTGAAAGTCCGTATTATCAACGAATGGTCAATGCTGGCAACTGGTTCGAGGCAAAGCGCATGCAGGCCACCACTGATGAAGAAGCGAAGGTCTTGGGGATCCCCATGTCGGAGGTACCACAAGTCATGGAATTGTGGACCAAAAGACGCATTGCATTGGGTAAAGGTAAAGCATCATCAGTTTATCCACATTTTGCACCTGCTGATATATCTTGTGATGTCTATTGCAGAGCCAGTTGCAAGACCCTGGAATGATACGCCCTCCCCAGAATCTAGCCCTGGAAAGGGGAATCGCTTCAGCCGGGAAAAAACCCCCAAGGAAGCCACAAGCAGTTGTGAGGGCAGCAAGAAGGTATGCCCCCAAATACTTCATAAATTACAAGGTTGCATATTCTGATCATCACTTGTTGCAGCAAAAGAATAACGAAATAATTATTGACTAGCGAGCAGATATCAATGTTATGGTGGCTCCTGGAGCTATGGATTATCTTTCAGACTATGCCGATCTTGTCAGAATAGCACCCTTGGTTAGAAGTCTTCAACATCATTTGATCCATGAGATGAACTATTGATCCGTAATCCATAACTGTTGGAATTGAAGCCAGAACACTAGCTATGTCTGATGATTTTATGAGGGACCCAAATCACACTTGCCTTTTCTCTCGTAAGTCCCCAGGGCTTGTCTGGTGGAAATTAAGCCCGCCGGGCTTAATAATTACCTTAGTTTCACCAAGTGTTCCTGACCTGTTCTGCCCATTATTAAGCCCGCCGGGCTTAATCACAAGGACGACACCCCAGAATCTTAACTATAACTTAACTAGTGCTGGCATAATATTATCCAAGGCTTGAGGTGAACATTAAACCTAACCACACGGTTGTTTTGCATGGCGTGTTCATCTGCATGCACATATCTTATGCAACCACATGCAATGTGCAAATTAGTTGCATGATGGACCACCCACACAGCAACATCATCAAGTTGTCGTGCTATAACTTTGTTTTGAATTCTAACACATCCAAACATCTCACCCAATTAGACATTCCACCATTTTTTGTTAATCCCTCCTGAATAGGCTGCTCATGGAAAATCCCCAATGAGTATTGCTGACTGATGTCCAAATACACTTCAATTTGGTAGATCGTCCCTTTGTGCATGGTCAATTCCCCATATGGGATCTACCAATTTGTAATTCACTCCACTCTGAACGTTTTTCTTTTGCTGACATATGTTTGGCATGTGCCAAGCACTAACAAACAAACTTCCTCCTTTGATGGAAAATCCTCAATCAAAGAATATCTCCTGATTATGTCATAAAGGGATATATCCCCAAGGAAATCTAACAGATTCCCACGGGATCATGCCCTTTGATGTTGGAGTTTTCGTTGCTTGATGGTTCTTAAGGAACCACTTCTGGTACGCTTCTCATTCCCCCCTTCCTCATTCTATCAATCATCTCTAGATATACTCAACTCACTATTTATTATATTCCTCAGAACAAGTACAAATCCTTAACATTCCTCCTCCCCACCGTACAAAATAACATGTCAGACACATCTCTTAGTGAGGCAGCCCCTGTAGTTGACCAAGGCACACCAGCATTGCCAAGTGGCTCTGCCCCTAATCTTGAATCCACCCCACCACCTGGTCAGTTGATGTTACTCAAATTCCCAGTGTGATCCAGATTCTCACCCCATAAACTTGCAATTATTTTACCACCCAACTTCTTATCAGATCCGCATTTGTACAAAATGTCTTTCCCATCTCCCAATTCAAACCAACCACCACCAACATTCCAAGCCTTGGAACCAACAATCCCCCCTGGCGAGCCACTCCTTGGGTCTGAAGTTCAAGAGATCAGTGAAGAAGAATTCTTGAACAATGTCGGAAAGATCCAAGAATTTGCCAAAACCTGCTCTGAATTACGAATCCCCAAGTCAATTCGTCAAGATGTTGAAGGTATCATATCTCGTCTTGACACCATCTGCAAAGGTAATTCAGCTCTTTATTAAAATTTCCTGGTTCAAATAACTGAGTATCTTCATTCAGATTATGAGGAAAATAAGGCCCTTCCAGTCGATGAATGTCTTTCAGTCAAGCCAGCTTCCCGACCCACCATAACCCGCTCCTCCACTACATCAAGTGCTCACCGATCATACAAATCCAAGAAGTCAAACCATCCGCCAGTCTCCATCACCTCACACATTTGCAGCACTTCTGCTAAATCCACTCAACATGAGTCTGGCCAATCACCTTCTCTTGAACAAGACCCAGCCCCCACGATTCCTGGCTCTGCAGATAACCCAGACCCTACCAACCAAGACCATGGACCTGTTCCTCTTGGAGACCCCTCCGACCCATCCGAATTGCCTTCCACAACCCCGAAAGATACCTCTTCCCATCTCAGAACAGGACAGGCTGTCACCTCAAAACATACCACGTCAAAGCGTAGAAAAAAGAAAACCCAGAACCGTTCGAAATCTCAGGTTACCTCGAGTGAAGATGAGAACCAACTTCCTCGACATCAAGCAAAGAAACACCGCCCAGACCCTCAAGTCCCCACTGACAAACCAGCTTCCAGGAAATCACACCCCGGCCGTGAATTATATCGGTCCTCATCCCTCAGCTCTATCTCATCTACCTCCAATGCCTCGGCCACATCTGAAGAACCAGAGGAAGAACCAGAGCACACAAACAAATGCAATTCTAACCAAATTGGCAACTCCAAAGAACTTCCCCCATCAGCCCCCACCACATCCAACCATCCACCTAACCCTCCAACCATAGTAACACGTGCACCCAACCCTGTCACCCTGGACAACTTCACCCTCATTCCTAGTGAACCGTTTCGTAAACAACTCCACGAGTTGGCCATGTGGTTCCAGAAAGGCCGAGTCTCAAAGACAAAGTGGGAAAAAGGCTGGAATTCCCTTCAACACCTCTTGAAATTTCGTCTGACCACTCCCGACATTTCCAAGATTCCCACTGCCTCATTCGTCTATAACAATGCTCAGTTCAACCAGGACCATTGGATTAAAGAAATCTCCGACACAAGTGAGTGTTTTACCTCCTCCGTATAAGTACATGTCCTCTGTCCATTACAGTTAACTTACTTTTGATCAAACATCTCAGGTGATTCTATGCTATCCTACTCGGAATCCGAGCCATGGTTCAGTCCAGATATCATTAACTTGGACCTCATGAAGAACCAATTACTTTCAACTACCCCGATCCTCCCTCTCCATTCAAAAGCTAGTCATCCAGAGTCCAACCTTTTCCGAGCTCTTGCCTCTCTTATCAACACACCAAGCCATCGGCAGATCCGCGAATGGGCTAAGAGTGTCGCCCTCTCCATACAACACATATCCGACGAAAATCCCCAGGCACCACGAATCGAAGCAAAGCCAAACTCCATCGAACGTCATCTCATTGTCTTGACCTGGCTCAATACAATGAAAACCACCATGCCCACCCTTCAAAAACTTACTGAAGGAGAGAATACCAATGGGCAAATTACCCATCAACCACTCGAAACCCCAACAGCATCAACAGCAGACGATGCATTGGACGACCTACGCAAAATCATCATTGATCTCATGATGTCTCATACCATCATCCAGGCCCACATTGATGAGGCGTTCAATCCTCGTAAAAAGAAATCCCAACGACCTTCCTCTGATACCACAATTGCCCGCCAAATGGAGCAACACACCAGCCTCTCCCAAATCGCCAGTAAACACAACTACTTCCCCTTCATTTACTATCTCCTGGGAGGTGTACGTGGACTCTTCAACGCCACCCGAGACCGAAGGCAATACACTATTAGTGACTGTCTTGAAATCATCTGTGCATTTCATCAAATATATCAAGTATCCAATTCAAACTTCTCTCCTTCTGAAAAAATCTGGTTAAATCTTGGTACATACATTCGTCAAATTATCTCTTCAGTTCAGAATTTCCCCCATGATGTCTCTAAGTTTATCTGTCCAACCCGCCACCTTTTAGCCAAGTGTATTGCTCATGATTATATTAACTATACAAAAGGCGAATCCACCTCTTTCAATATCCCCAGTTCTAGCACCCTTCGTATTACCTAGTCACCATTCCATGATTTTGTGTCAATAAGTAAATAATATATCTTTGCCCGCACCCTTGTACATCCTCCAGCTGAGCAATGTCAGGACCAATTAAGCCCGGCGGGCTTAATTTGAAATGCCATTTCCTTTTCAACCCGTCCCCTCCTGTTCACATGATCCACACAGTCACATGAGGTCCTTCAGCTTCAAATTAAGCCCGGCGGGCTTAAACATGCCACTAACAGTCCCTGTGATTTCTCTTGCTCACATTCTAATGAATTAAGCCCGCCGGGCTTAATAAACACCCTCTTCATGTGGGTCCCTCTGACTTCTTATCTTCGATATTTTCTCAGCAACTGCCAGGTCATGCAAGCAACACACCGTATCATCTTCATTCATTTCAGAATTAAGCCCGGCGGGCTTAATCAACAGCTTCGTCATGTGGGTCCTCCTGACTTGTTATCTTCTCCCCACCTTCCAATGTGGTACTGGTACACTCGGACCAAACCTGTGCATGGATGCCCCACATTGCTCATTTGACCATGTCCACCTTGTTGATTGGTAATTACGCATCACTGTCATGTGTACAATTCATGCCTGCAAAGAATCTTGATGTCAACAAATGCAATGATTAAGCCCGCCGGGCTTAATTTTGCCACACTACATCCATCCCACATCCATGCCATTCACATTCCTTGTATCACACCTTCAGCTGTGGAAGATTTCCAATTATCCTGGTTTTATTAGACCTGTCAAAGGGATACGTCAAAAGTGCATTTCATTTTCCTGATTATTATACTACTCTTCATAATGAGTTCTCTACAATGCAACCAATCATCCAGATCTCACTCAATTTCATCATCCATATGCAAGCTGACCATGCCCACACCATTGACTTGTTCGAATTCTCATGATATTCAACCATTCCAACTTGTATGGACCATCTGTCTCATCAAATCAGCCATAGCCAACATCATGTCTGATCCTTCTTGAGGTTCACCTTGACCATTACTGACATACACAGGACCCTCTCACATTATCTCATATTCCACCATGGCCTTCTTGAATACGGTAAGTTTTTCACATTACATCTGAGCTGCAATCAATCTTGATGGCCAATGACAACCTGGTGTGCATCACCCCATGCAGAAGGCTAGTCATTAGCCCCTCTCATGAGCTATCCATCACCTTGTGGCACACATTATCCCTGCTAGTTTGGATACAGAATTGAGGCCTCCCCTCTGCAGTTACTTAAACTGACCATCCACCATCCCCCAGTTGCCGTGACTCAAAGTCTCATTGAGCTCAAGCTTGTTGGCAGTCAGTGTTGGTACCATATGTAATGTGTGAATGTTTGAATTTGGTTTCTTTGCAAATGTATATCTTACGGAAATTGATTGAGCAACTGTTATAATTACAACCATGCTCTTTACCCATTCCTTTTCCCCTATAATTGATTATAGTTGCCATTTACATTTCACCTAGATTGATTCTATATATTGTTATATATCCCCTTGTTCTACCTTTACCAACTCTCTTTGTGCGGATTGTATACAATACCAAACCCCATTCCCACCCGTTTTCATTTATTATTTGTGACCAAATCAAATATTTTGAATTAATATGGCTTGCATTTCCCATCAATTCCCCATTCCATGAGTCAGCCAGCTTTTTTCACACTCCTTTGATGGTGTATATTGGTCACAAATATTGATCTGACCGTTTGACATAGCTCTACATCAGTGATGTGTAATTTGCACATGCACAGTGCTTTTTTTCCCACCTCACCTGCCACCTCTTGTTTCATGTGCTTCAATTCAACACCCTTGTGACACCTTCCTCCCTGTCGTCTCCCTGATCCATTGTTTCTGTTCAACATGAACTCGCTCCAGATACACATCCAACCTCGTGACCTCCATCATCCTCGCTATCAGGTACTCAAGCTCATCTCCCTTCCTTCATTCTATCATCACTAAAAAATGACTTGTTGTTTTTTAATCTGCAGGTATCGTGTGTATTTGCACCGTCGTTTTCTGCTGGATCGTTCGGATCGTTCTCACCGATAGCCTTGGTGAGCTCGTCGAGCCACAGTAAGTCCCATTTGCTGCATTTCACCCTTCCAACCCGTCTGGAGTCTCCCCTCTTCGCTCAGGTCACATACTGACCATTGTTCTATCACTTGCTATTGTTCAATGCACTTTCATCCAGATCGTTTTGTTGATTGATCGTTCCAACCGCTCTAGCCTCAGGCTCCAATTCATCGCTGGATGATCCTGTCAGCTTTCCTTCATTCACATTGGCCTCCTTGACAATTTCTGCCTCGTTTTATTTGAAATCAACCTCTACTGAGCCTTTCATCTGCTCGTTCACATCACAGTACTCAAACGATCAAATCACATCTTGTCTGATCGTTCACATCACACTAAGCAACCCAATCGATTTACGTCTATAAACGAATCACATCGATCAAATTGACCTTCTCATTCACACCACCTTCATCCACCAATCATCCAAACGCTGTGTTGAACGATTGTAAGCCGTTCATTCACCATGTTGCGCACCAATGTGAACCCAACCCGACATGACCTCCCTCAACGATCGTTTTCTCAATCGTTCCGATCCACCGTCGCCAATCATAACGTCATTGTCAGATACACATCAACCAAGGTCTGTTTGTCCACCAATATCTTTCACTACCCTTCCATGCCTCTACTAACTGCTGCCCACCACAGCAGCTCCTCTTCACTCATGACCCCATTCGCCGATTGCTTTTGGGACCTAGACATCACATACAGCCTGTTTTTCATATTTGTAAGCAAGCCATCCCGACTCACATTGCTCATTGCCTGTGTCAATTCTCCTTCACACCCTTGCTTGTTTAGAACCACAAAACCCCTTGTGCCGGTAAGTTTCATCCCCCCTTAATTTCCATGTCTCTTCCCACCTCGATCAAGTCACTCCTTGATATGCTGATGAACCAGCTTGACCAGCCCCCACTTTCTGAATCTCAATATTCTGTGCCAACTCAGATACCAAGGCGTTTTTTCCAGTCCAATCCAATTCAACTAACGTAATGTCTTCTCTAACCTTACCATTCTTTTCACTCCCTCACTCAAAAATCTGAAAAACAAGCTTATTGGATTTCTTTAAATTTCACATTCACCATCTCATAGCTCCACCTCCCTCATTGTATCCAACACCAATGACCCGCACCAAGCGTCAAAATCAACTGCGAGCTCAGATCAGGACGGGCCCCTTCCCCCCGGGTAATCCTGGTGCTCTCAATGGGCGCATGGCCCTTGATCACCAGGATTATAAAGGGGGATGTGTGGTCCATCCTTCGAGCCAGGACCGCCCATCAACTCCACCATCCACAAGCCCCTTGGCCCTGGGCAATCTTGGTCTGATTGATGGGCGCATGGCCCTTAATCACCAACTTTGTAAGGGGTCACGTGTGGTTTCTTCGCCCATCCTACCGTCAGAACCTTCTGAAGCCTCCACGTCTCAACATCCACCATCCACGCATACCTCTCGAACTGACAAGAAGATGGCCAGATTACACCGCAAGCTGGACTGCAGCAATGACGTTTGGATCCTTCCAACTTCCATCTCCCTCAACAAAATCAAATCAACCAAGCCCATTCAGATCCTGCCAAACTACAGCCGTCCACGTAACCTCATCACCAGTTCTGGCGGGATTCCCCACTTTATCCTTGAGCGCCACCCCTTCAACATCAGACCTCCAACCCCTACATTCCAACAACTATCTGATGTCATCAAAACACTCTATCAAATGGCGCAACACAGACCCACAAACACGATGAACTCCCAACGCTTGGGTGGGGAGATGCGTATGATTGGCTTCCGCTGTGCTTCTGACAAGAACAAATCTGGAGGTATGTAACTTCAATTCCCTTCAATCTGCATTCCATTTACTAATGCTTTCATGCATCCCTCTAGGCACATATGTACGAAATAAATTAACCCCTGAACAAGAGGCCAAGGACAACCAGCTTTGGCAGACACTCCAATCTCACAACAACTTCCTTGCCCGCCGGATGGAATCCCTCTCTTCTAGTGCGTACCAAGACAACCAATCAATCATGTCTGAAAATGGAATACCCAATTGGAGTCAGGAGGAATGGACTGAAATGAGGAACGAGACCCAGGTCGAGTATAAGTTTGCCTCCAATGTCTCAGTCACGTTTGACAATTTTTACAACAAAGCCCATCAAGATGGTGGTGATCTCAATGGTTGGACATATGGTATCTTTTCCTTTATTGATAGAAAGACTGGTGAACCTATTCCCCCTCCTCACTCCAAAGAGGGACATGGCTTTTTATTTCCACGGCACCCTTATCTCATTGACTTTGTCCATGCCAATGGTATTGTAGAACTGGTTTGGCAAACCACTCAGTTTGAACACCACACCACTAAACCTCCCCCTCATCTTCCCAAGCCACATCTTTGTTCCTGGACCCACTTTGGTTGCTCTTTTCAAATTAACAAAAAACTGGCTAATGTTGCTCTTGCTTTAAAAGGAAAGAGCCAACAAGTCATTCATGATGCTACCTTGTGTAAACACCAAAGATCAATCCCCAAATAGTTTATTTTCTTGTTTTACTGTCTTCCTCTCATCTCCCATACATGTTTTGCGGCTTGATTCAGATTATTTTTGTTACATGTTTCCCCCACAATTTAAACCAGAAGTCCATATCTATTCATCATAGTATTTGGCCACAATGATCATGCCAGACTACCAGCGGATAAGGACCACTGTAAAACACTCAGTTTGACATGTCCAGTTATACAACCCAATTTCTCCATAACCCACATAGAATTCATCAATTCTCACATGGACCAACCAAAAACATCCATTCATCATCTGTCCAATTTGGGTATTGATACACACATGGATTTTCCTGTCTTGCCAGTCACATGAAATCATGTAAACGGAGAACCGTTGGATTTTGGCATTCAGATCAACACAAACTTGGATGCTTTGATGACACATCCTGGATATACAGACTTGAAACAGTTTTATCTCAACCTGCATACTCCCTTTGGCCTCCTCCTCCCATGCCTCTAGGGTCACATAGTTCATACTGCTCTTATATGTTTATCATGGTTTGCCCCAGGTAACAGTGGCTCTTTTTTATTCAAGTATTTTTTTTAGTTAGCTAATCCAACTGATCATCAACATGCCTTTTTTTGGCCAACCACCATAATCAAATCATCTTTCATACAATAGACCCTAAATTACAAACAGAATACCTGCCTCATTTCCACAAGCTACTATCCCCAAACTCTCCCCATTATAATTCTTCACTTTTACAGCCAATGGCAAATGTTCACTCACATGGAAGCCATCATATTGTATCATATTTTCAAGTGCATGGAAATCAGGTAACCTTTTCTCATACTCCACCAACTCCCCACAATTCTGAAGCATACCACAGCCTGGGCTCAATTCCTGGTAAC
This sequence comes from Puccinia hordei, assembly GCA_007896445.1. NCBI lineage: Eukaryota > Fungi > Basidiomycota > Pucciniomycetes > Pucciniales > Pucciniaceae > Puccinia > Puccinia hordei. The sequence continues at coordinate 133,427 of RDRW01000645.1, forward strand.
ACATCATTGGGGAAATCACATTGCTCATTATTTCCCAATATTGCCAATCCAATTACAGATCAATTTGATTCATGACTGTAACAGCCAATCTTCAACCAAGTCAAATAAATCATATTGGATTAATGCTGCTTTCCAATGAATTAAGCTCTCTTACAATTTCTAGACAGATTGGGAGGAATCATTGGCCTCGAAACAGTACATTTGTTTCATAATCATGACACCTTCCACTCATCAATCTCAATGCTTTAGAGCTTTCAGTTTGAATGCAATATCTTATCACATCATGCAGAGCCATGTTCACCGATCTGAGAATTGTCTTTGACCAGGGATTGCCCAATTAGGTCTACTCATCTCTAAACAAACCTGTTATAATTTGTGTAATAATGCAACATTATTCTCTTCAACTCAATCACCATATTGACTATATCCATTCATCTGGCAAGCATGACCCATATTCATACTATATATTGTAATTGATATCCAGATTTATTTCAATATATATCAATCCCCATACATATATATATCTATGGATAGATAGACAGACAATACAGATATATACATATACATATTTATATTGATGTATATCCAGATATATATATATATAATATATATATATATATATATATATATTTATCCTTATATTTATATCTATATATCTGTATATCTCTACATATATTGATGTGGATATAGGATCATATGGCCGTGTATTTATATACATATACATCCAGATGTATATAACATATATTCACCCATCAATTTTATATCATTTTGTACTTACATTATTGAATATCAATGTCACATACATATATTCATGTATGTGCTTATCCATAGTTGATTACATTCACTGAAACCTTGAAACACTCTACAAATCTGATGTATATGCACATAATCCCATCTACATTTTTAAAATAAAATGCAATGACATCTCTCATTGTTTTTTGAACTTGGATTCCTTTTGATCCCCCAGTTCAATATGCCTCAAGGTACATATTGGTGATTCTGGGTTGCTGGAAATATTCTTTTTGGATTCTTTGTGGCTGAAAAAATTCACAGTATATAAACAATATATTTACACTCAAAGTGCGTGTGAGCCGGCTCAACCACCTGCTGTAAACCCCAAACAGTAACAAGGATACCTAAATTACATTCCTCAAATCCAGCCACACAGACACTCAACACACAAGCAAATGCACACATGAAACACACATCACCCTTTTTTTGCTTTCCTTTCATGTTGAAAATTTCTCCCCACCTGTCATCTGCAATTCTCCTACCCTTTCCAAAACTGAATGGCAATGTTTCATTGTGTGAAGGTTTTCTAGTCTTTCATTGTTGCATGATGAATCACATCTGGCCAGATTCTCTCATAACTACAATATCTTTCACATGAGCTTTTAAGAAGTAAATCATTCACTTAAATCACAAGCCTTCCCAACCCTACATCTCTTATCTTCACTTTGTCACCATGGTATAGCATAATTCCCACATCTACCTTGAACCATACCATTTTACCTTGAACTTTAGCAAGGGAAGTATCCCAAACAAAAAATTAATAAATTAAATGAAAGCTTACATTCATGGTTCCATTTATTTCTGTCAGAGTCTCACAGAATTTATTTCCCAGCAAATAATCAATGCTACTATGTCTTCACAAAATTGATTCAGTCATATTCATTTTTACTGTATTGCAACACTTTCCCAGTGGAACCTTCTTCCAGAATCTTTCACATGACTTGACAAACAATCTTTCAAAGATCTATCCAGTTGTGTACTCTCATACTCTATGAAGGCCTGGTGTCTCAGTTCATGCTATCTTTTTTGAAAAAGTTTTCAATCACTGCTGATCAAAACACACCCAAGTTATCCCAACACTACTCATTATACTCTCACTAGGTCCCCCCCCCCCTTCAGACAACCAAGATTTATGTCATGATGGTTCCACCTGTTAAGCATTCACCATCATTATCATTGGCTGCTGTCCCCACACCTCAGATTGAAAATGGTCCATTCCTATTTCATATCATAAATTCCTTGTTGATGGTTAGTGTCAGTTAGAGCTGGAATAGTATCAAGATGAGAACACCAGATGGCTTGACGCCTCTGGATCTGTACAACAGGTTGAGAATGAGTTTTTTGTTTAAATTATAACACAAATAATATCCATCAAAAGTTAGATTTTGCTTCATCAACATCTGATGGTTGGGATCTTATAGGAAGAAAATTACCAGAAAAATGGAGTAAAATTGGCCCACTTGAACAAGTAAGGGTCAGAATTCACTGGTAAATCTTGATCAAATTAAAATCTCTTTCTCCACCTAAACAAAATTATTAGACCAATACACACAAGCTCCTCACTTTGGTCATCAAACCAGCTTTCATGGTGAGGAATCAGGATCCATAAATCAAAGGTTAATATGTATCATTCTCAATGCCTTATCTCAGTTTTGAGTCTCTGCCAGGGCAAAAATGATCCTTTCTCATCTCTATCAATTTTGTATTACTGTTCAACACAAATCTTCAGTTTTAATATTCTGGTTTCTCCTTTTTGTTTTTAATTTCTGGGGAATCCTCACCATTTATGGATCCCAACGAAATATTCAATTACCTGATCCTTCTGAAGCCTCAAAATACAAATGATCATTTTCACAAACATTTGAATACAATTGCATGATGCAATTTGTTAGCTTAGATAGTGATAATAAATTCAATTCTACCTGTTATACCTCTCAATTCATTGCCATGGAGTGGCAGTTTCTACTAGATTCTTATTTGTGGATTTTACTGACTTTGCAATGAAAGAACCATTTATCATTCATTTTATTTTGTGATGGGAAACCATCATCAGTTGCCAAAGCATGTGTAGGTAGGTGTAAACATTAATCCTACTAGAGGCATTATGACAGTCAGTCTGGAGATAATTAACATCTTAATCTGCTTGTAAGTGTGATAATTATGTGACTATCACCAGTGAGAGACAACAAGACTACCAATCATCTCTCATTTTTTTTGGGACGTTAATATATTGGACATTACGCATATTCCATCCCAACATACTTTCCATGGCTCAAATCAGGATAAATGGGTATCCTCAAGGGCCCTGGGGAGCTGCTAAGCTTAATAAGTTTGTTGGCAATCCACAGTCTTTACTATTAAATCTTGAAGAGACTTCTTGAACAAAAAAATATTGCATTATTATTGGGTTCATTCCACAGCTAGTGGTAGGATCATCATTCCATTATAATTTGGTAGAGTGATATGAAAATAAAGGTTTCTTCAAATTTTTATTAGTATAATCTTTGGTCTAATGAAATTAAATTTAAATTTACTGCAGTTGGGGTTTTTGTGACTTTTTGGCCACCAGATAGACTCCAAATGATTTACAATGGTTTTGTTGTGAAGCTTTATTTTATTTTTGATTGGATGAAATTCCAAGTGAAAATTTCCATAATCCATTGTATGAGGCAGCTAAAATAGTACTTATAAGTTATTTTGAAGTGTATTAAAATAGACATGAGAGATAGTGCCTGTGTGAACTTCTTGGGAGGTTTAAATTGAGATTTTCAATTGCCTATTTTTATTTGAAGGCAAAAATATGATCCCACACCTGGAGGTGTGTCCCAGTTTCAACTTTCAAATTAGACTGACTACATTCAATTTTATTTTTAGAAACCTTCTAAATTGAATTTCTAAATGTGCAATGTGACCCTAATGTTGATGAAGGAATATTTTGTTGCATTGGTGCTATCTGATAATATATTTGGTAAGCATGAGTTTAAACTTTCACAGAATTAGAGGCACACTTTTCATAGATGCTTGTGGATTGTACATTTTTTAGGCTCCTGCTGCTAGTTTGCCTTGCACGTTCAATAATTACAAATAATCTGATGAAGGCAAAAGTTGATAATATGACTGTCTTTTGAACCTGGTGAATATAGAGGGAATATGGTATCGTTGGAGGAAAATACAACATTGGCTTTAAATCAAATCAATAATGGATATAAAAAGACCATTGTCATCAACTCAAGGTTTCGAAATAGACCACCAGGATGGTCTAAGAACTGTTTGAATTCTCAACAGTGCAAGGTGAGTCTCTCTATTTATACTTTGCAATAACATCCCTCTGAATCATGTTGTTGACTTGAATTTGATTATCAAGATTTATTTAATTTCCAAGTTTAATCACATGTTAAATATATACCACATAGAAGCTAACGTATAGGTACATAGCTTTGCAATAGATATATCTTAGTTAAAGATTCTAAGGAGGTCATGTTAGCCATGTTGTGAAGAATATTTTCGAAACCTGGAGTTTCACTTGATCAAGCTACTTGCTTTTTTTTTGGATTGTGACGATTGTGCATATTAGAAATTCAGCTTTCAAGTTGTTGGCAGTGGTGGTGGTGGATCTCCTGGGGTGATGGATGCACTTTTATAAATATGACTGGCTTATTTCAGAGTTCTATGGTCAAGTTCTCCAGAACTGGAGTAATTGATCAACCATGGCCAAATATATTTTTCATCAAAGCTCAAAATGTAGTTCCGACTTAAAAATTGCAAGTTTTTTGAATTTTGATATGAGCCATCATTGATTAAACATTGGTTGTGATCAAAAAATTTATTGCCTCAGAAATTTCTATAAAAACAATTCAATCTTTTGAAACATTTTTGAACACTCCTCTGATATATCATTATATGTTGGTGATACATAATATATAGGCATGGAGATACCATTGGTGCACACCAAGGATACATAGCAGATAGAGGTGGGATACATCTGGGATATAGAGAAGTCACCTCCATGGAGGTTCCACCTTTTTTTTCCTGGTGCAACTTCGAAAATTTTCAAGGTTTGCTTATGTAATCTTACATGTAGATGTGCTTGGCTGGCCTTGTTTCACTTGCCCAGCCAGCTGTAGCGTAGAATTATTATTTGATTACTCCATGAAGGAGTTGAGAAATTACAGAGTGTTCAGTGAACACTAATGTCAAAATGTAACAAAGAATCGGAATCTGAATTCAAAACAACATTAAAACCTGATTCTAAAAAGATATGAGACAGTTGTGACTTAAAGAAGAAGATAAGACAGACTTTAGGTCAGCTGTGCTGGCTCTAAGGCTGACATATACCGAGTCTCTTCAAGACTACCCCAACGTTTTGACCGCTGGTAACTTAGAACCGTTCGATGTTTATTTTTAAACAAAGGATTTTTTTTTTTATTTATTTATTATTATTATTTATTTCATTTTTTTTATATAAAAATAAAAAAAATAGAAGATAAAATAAAATAAATAACTAAAACAAAATAATACAAAATAATACATAAATAAAAGAAAACATGTTTTTCCAGTTTTTATTTATTTATTTATTTATGTATTATTTATTATTTATTATATTTGTTTTTATTTGTTTGTTATGACTATTATCACTCTATTTATTTATTTGTTGGTATAGTTTTGTTTTTATTTTTGTTTATTTTATTTTATTTATTTTTTTTGTGCAATCCATGTGCCTCTTACACTGCCAGCATAATTGCCTAGGATGAAGTCATCCCAGTTAAACTGGGATGCACTCAACCAATTTAAACTTGGTTGAAATCAACTGATGAAATATAAATCCAAGGGACCCCCCTTGGTTTTATATTTCATTGGTTGAGGTCAACCTACTTTAAATTGGTTTTTTTGCATCCTAGTTTAACTGGGATGAACTCAACCTAGGCAATTATGCTGGCAGTGTTACATATATATGTAAGATCTTCTGTTTCTGATACTAATACATGAGTTAGTAAAAGAAACTGAATAAATAAATAAATAAATAAAACTTTTTTGTTCATTTATTTTATTTTTAGTTACATGAGCTCCATGGTACACTGAGGTTCCTGCTATAGTGTAATCTATCATAAAATTTCTCAAACTTTTTGGGACATCTGCAAACATTCTTCTTATACCATGATTTTCCCCCTCCCCAATAAAGATTTTTCCTTACATGCTGACTCACAAAGCCATACCTAGATGGCCAATGACCTTCCCTTAGGAAAGCCCTTTCTCCAACATGACTTAGTAATTGGATAAAATCCAAAGAGTCTGTAAGACCACCTGGCAATTCCATAAGCCAGTCTTGCCCCTTTCTGACCCTCTTTGGCCGGGTAGTTTCATCAAAAACAATCCTGAACCTATAAGGCAGGCTGACTAACTCCCAATAAAAATTTACTTGATACTGGTTCTCATTTATGTAAGCAGGTTCTGTGCCCCAGGCTGCCTCTACCTCTGCTCCTTGGATCACAATTCTTGTTTCATCAGTAACCTGTGTGGAGCCCAATTCTTCCACCCAATTAACTTTTTCTGTGAGCTGCATATTCCAAGGATCTTCTATTGATACCTCTGTGCTTGGTTCACTTTCTTCCTCCCTTGATTCTGAGGATGCTGATACTGATATTTCTGTACTTAATTCCTCCTGTATCATCTCCTCTTTCTCCTTACAAAGGTGCAAACTTTTCAACTTTTCTATACCTTCCCACTGACATTCAGGGACATTCTCATTCTTTTCAGAACAGGAAATTTGATCAAGCAGCTCCCAATCCATGATTTGAAAAGAGCAGCTTTGCCTAAATGCAGGTGGTTCCTTATGCCACCCCGGGGTGTTTGGTAAACATATTGGAATACATAGTCTTTTCCCTTCTGGATCTTCAAAGCTCAGAATTTCCCCTTTCTTATTGGATAATTCTAGCCTTATGTTGTGGTCTGCTAGGAAAGGTCTGCCTAGAACTGTATGTACTGATCCTTTTACTATAAAGAAATTGGCCAGATTTTTATACCCTGGGAATACACTGATTTCAATATTTTCCGCAATCCCTATTATAGGAGTGAAGTGCCCTCCAATCCCTTTAAGTGTAGTTACCAATCCTAACTGGCTAGCTGGTTCCTCAGGGATTATGTTCATTTCTGCTCCTGTGTCCACCAATGTAAGTATTTTCCTGTTGGCTAAGGTCATATCCACCATGCCTACTGGACATGCATAGGTGAGGCAAATTTTCTCCTCTTCTATATCTTCTTCAGATCATCCTTGTTTGAATTTGCCAATACTGATGCTTTTGTCCATCAACTCCTCCTCAGCATAAGAATTTTGTAAATTCTGAAGAAACTGGGGAGCCATCTTGATAATTTCTTCCAATGTGAGTGTATAAGTTTGTTTGTAAAACTTCCTCCTCACTGATTCTGGCACTTGAGTTGACGGGGCTTCTAATGTTCTATTTGTTTCTGATATAAGCTTCTTCTTAAATGGATTGATCTTTGGTTCTTTTTCCTTCAGGGGTACACTGGCTTCCTCCTCTGATTCAGCTTCTTCAATCCATGCTCCTGGATAGCTTTTCCTTCTTGCTGTCTTAATTGCTTCTTGGTTTGCTGGAGGCTCTTGGGACTGGCTTCCACCCACATTTTTATCTTGGATCCTTTGAGATTTCCTTATCCCAAAGCCAATATTATTCTGTAAGGAATCCTCTAAATCATGTGTCTGAGGTGGAACCCATGATCCCCACTCTTCAATTTCTGCTATTGCTGAAGTTGAATCCTTTGTTTGTTGATTCCCTTCCTTGGCTTCCTCCTCATCTTTAGCCTCTTCTTGCGCAAATTTTTGTACCATCTCTCTTATGGATGCATCCTCCCGCAATACTACTGGCAGGCGGTTTGGATAATAATACACACCTTGGATCCGCAGCACTCTCCTATTTTGAAAGTCCTGTTGTAAAATTTCACAGTTTGTCACAATGTGCTTACCTTTACAATAATAACACTCAAGATGGGAATATCTTGGCCTGTTTTCTAAAAATCCCGGAGATGGGGGCCTATTACAATGAGGTGGGATCCCTTTCTTCTGACTCTCCACCATTGTGGTTAAATTTTTGATTTGCTCTTCCAAAGAAACTTGGTTTGATACCTCCTTAGGGTCCTGTAACTTCACAATCTTCTTAGGGGTCTCTGTCTTGACAGTTTCTTCATCCTCAAAGTCCAAAAGATCCAAAGCCAGTTCAGTATATTCTTTCAAGGTTGGTAAATCTGGAACAATGGGTCTCCCATCTTTGGTTTTCTTAAGTTTCTTTTTATGTGAAAGTTCCCTCAGGACCTCATTTTTCAACTCCTTGGACAATGTCTTCCACAGGGGCTCCCCATTGTTTTCATTAATATTTGGGTATTCCATGCGTAGAAAATAGTCTACCATTTCTTCATATTCCCCAATGAATTTCCGGTATTCCTGTTGAGTGTGGATTCCTCCTGAATTTTGAATTCTTTTGATAAGTTGGGGTATGGACTCTTCCTTGAATCTCCTATGTGGTGTAGCTCTTCCCCATTTCCTAATTAAATCTCTTTTTAGAATTCCCAATCACTAGTCTCATGTCCCTCCATAAGTTCAATGGCTTTACTTATCTTTTGGTTGGGAATGATAAAAGGTAACTGGCTTGCTAAATCTCTACTACCGCAATCTTGAATGGACACCATTTTCTCAATTCTTTTGATGAAATCTTCCACCTCTGTTCCATCAAAATTTAGATTGGTTTTCTTTGTTTCCAGATATCCCCGCAAGGTTCCTTCTTCCGGAAATGTGATATTCCTACTTTTCTCAAACTGGGAATCTGCGGGACTGTTGGATGGTGTTTCTTGAAGAGTTCCTCTGGGCGTAAAAGCTGGCCTCATCCTGGACCTGTTAATGTTGTAAGCTGCTGAGTTTTCATACCCTGTTTGTGGATTAGGTGTCTCTGGAAATTCTTGTCCTGTGAACTGGGGAAATGGTTTTGATGTGGCAAAAGGTGTTTGTTGAGTACGGCTTGCTTCAGGATAAGACCCTGTGGCTAGGAATTTTGATTGAGGTTGAGTCTCAGGAATGGGAACTTGCTGGGGTTCAGTGCTCTTGCCTTTTCCTGTTAGCATTTGAATCATTTCCTCCATTGTTCTAAACTTCTCCTCCATTTCATGCCTTTCCTTTTCCATTTGGTCTTCCATAAAGGTTATCCTTGAATTTTGCTCTTCATATTCTTGAAATCCTATTGTTACTGACTGTTCCTGCATCCCTGGATCTGCCATGGTGTATTCCTTGTAACTAGTTCCAAACCAGTTGTTGAATAGCCTTATGAGTGCTTCCTTTTCTCTTTGAATGTGCTTTGCTGAATGTTTTGAAGTTGAAGGGTGATCTTGATGAAGGTTTTTGGCCACTGTTGGGACACCAGATGTGAGAACTCCTTTTGGGACGGGGGTAGTTCTGTGCGGGGGAAATAGCAGTTATAGTATTTCAGGTATGTATGAATCTATTACAACTGTTAAGGGTGGTTTGAAAGACCTGCCCCTCTATTTACTACAAGAGTTAATACAACAATTTTATTGTTGTGGCTGATAACTTTCTTTTTGTTTTCTTTAAGAGAACTATTTATGTAGTAATCTCTTATCAGACAAAGATCTAATTTCAACTTACAAATACTCAGCAATGAGCTTGATGAAGGGATCAGGGAAGTAGATAGTGGATGGATTGTTACAGAAAGTTTGAAATGGAATAAAAGCCTTTGGAATTGATGAGGAACAGTATTTATATGTTTTTAGTATTTATTTTGCTTTTATGTTTAGATGCAGTCAGAGAGAATGAGTAGATGGATGTTTTGGTATAATGTGAACTATTCAATGTGTTGTACCCTCTTCCTTAACCTTTAGTCAAAAGAGCACAATTTCCCTTTTGTTTCTTTTGTGTATTTTAAACTGATATGAAAGATTTTGTTGTGGGTCACCTGATTAAGATCACACTATTTATATGGATGAGTAATTTTATTTAGTTTGCTAGCTAGATGATGGGGCGTGGGATCCAAGTGGGATGCTACTGGGATGCTACTGGCATGATTTTTTTCTGGGAGGGAACAACCTCCCCTGTATATAGTAAAATGTGAGGGATTTTTGCTGGTGGGATTTCTGATTGAGGTATTTATGCTGGTGGGGTCTCTTCTTCTACGCTGCCTTAATGCGGGGAGTGCATAAAGTGAGCTATTTCTGCTGGTGAGGTTATGTACTTAGACTGTGCCACGGTCATGTGCTGCGTCTTGTGACCTAAAGTGAGCTATTTCTGCTGGTGAGGTTATGTACTTAGAATGTGCCACAGATCATGTGCTGTGTCTTGTGACCTAAAGTGAGCTATTTCTGCTGGTGAGGTTATGTACTTAGCCTGTGCCACAGATCATGTGCTGTGTCATGTGACCTGACACTAAACTACATACTACTTTTATATATATACTATGTACTTATTATTCACTCTAATTCTTTGTAACTGTATAACTTTTGATTTAGCCGTGCAAAACCCTAACATAAATGGGTGACTTATAGATTAAATTTACCCTAGATTTCAATTATGCATTTATATTGCTACTATTTTAGCTTCTGAAAGATAATGAAAAAATATAATCCTGCCTGATACTTGAAACAGGGTTTGGAATACCACAACGTCAAACTGCCGGTTGGGTCAATTCGACCTTGAGTTTGCCGGCTTTTTGCCCAAATTCACGCCGGCAGGCCTGTTGGAATTTGGACGGTCAATTTGCCGGCTGACCTGAGGTCCGTTTTTTGACGGTCAAAGCTGGCTGGGGGGGGTCCGGCAAATTGACCACCAAACCATCAGCGGTTTTGCCGGCGCCCCGCAACTGCTGTGTACAGTACTTGGAGTATGTTTCTCTCTCTTTGATGCAATCTACTATTCTCATAGTTCAGTCCTGTTGTAGCTAGATACGTAATCATGACGTACATGACTACTCCTCACTACATTAGTCATTAGCTGACAGTCTTGACAAGTGACATTCTCACAAGTCCATTTCATTTCCTCCTTTGTACATAATCTTAAACTATAAATACTCATGTACTTACAGCTAGATTATGTTCTTCATCGCTTCTAAACTAATATTGAGAAATATATAGTTTTATCCAAACATTCCCTAAGTTTGGATACTTTAGGTTATGAGCCTCTCGTTTTAGTTAACTAGTCTATTACATCTCTACCTTTCCGATTCTTTTCCTTCGCCTGTGTGGCAACTTAGTGTTTTTCTTCCGCCTATGTGGCCCTATCCTCCTTGTGTTTCCTTGCCTTTGTGGCCTTGCCAGTGTGGCACTCATTGTCTAAACTTGCCTGTGTGGCTTATCTCAACGGTGGGCCGCTACGCTATTTGACCGCTAACTGTTAGTGTAGCAGGGTTTATTTTTCCCAGAAAATCTGTAGCGTTAGCTGAAATTACACTCCGCTAAACTAACAGTTAGTGTAGCGACAAATTTTTCAAGCCATTTTTTTGTAGCGTTAGCTGAGAAAATTCACCGCTACGCTATCAAGTAGCGTAATTTTTCTGGCGCTAACAGATTTTGAAGTTCTCAGTAGCGTAGCGGCATCATCGCTACGCTACGCTAAATGTTAGCTGTTAGCTGATACTTTTCCTGCTAAATGTTAGCTGTTGGCTGAAGCTTTTCCCATTACACTATGCTCAAATAGCGGATTTGTTTTGCCCGCTAACTGTTGGTTTCACCAATTAACATGGCTGCTGAATAAAAAGCTGTTGTTATGGCTTCAACAGGTAAAATCCTGCTGCATTACAGATCTTAGAAGAGACATCCAACTTCTTTCTTGTCTTTGAATTTACAACGTAAAAAAAAAGGAAAAAAAAAAAAAAAAAAAAAATGATCATAGAAATTAAAATAAGCTGTTTTGATTGCTGTGCTTGCTTGAGTAAAGCAGTTACAACAGCATTTTGATTTATTCACTTGTGCAAGTACATATTTTTCATTGTTTTACTTGGACAAGTACAGGATCCTAATTGAGCAGAGTGACCAGCTTTGACCTCAGACAGGGGAATATATCACTCCTGCTATATTAAAAGTAACTTCAAAATACCTAATTGGTGTCACCCGCATCACAAATCCTCATTTATGATGAGGGTGAAACCGATTAGGTAGGGATTGTGAATTGATTGAAATTTATAGGAGCTCTCCAAACTCGCTGGGGCACCTGACTGACCCCCCTTTGAGTTCGGCAACTGATTAAATAACATGGGTTTGAAGAAATGGTAGCGATGTTGGGTTAAGCCTTGTACAAACTCAGAAAACTCTCAGGGGCACCTAACTGACCCCCCTTTAAATTTTCTTGATTGGTGTTAACCTCATCACTACTCTTATAGTATAGCAGGAGTGATAAATTCACCTGTCTTAGGTCAAAGCTGGTCCACTTTGCTCAATTAGGATTATTTTTTTTCCTTTTTTTTTTTTCCTTTTTTTTTTTTTTTCCTTTTTTTCCTTTTTTTCCTTTTTTTTCCTTTTTTTCCTTTTCTTTTTTTTCTTTTTTTCCTTTTTTTTCCTTTTTTTTTTTTTCCTTTTTTTTCCTTTTTTTTCCTTTTTTTTTTTATTAATTTTTTTTTCCTTTTTTTTGGGCATTAATAAAAAAACCCGGTTTTTCCGCGTTTACACCCGGTTTTCTGTGCAGCTGCGGCTGCGCAGTGCACCCGGTTTTCCGCGCAGGCACCCGGTTTTTTTTAATTTTTAATTTTTATGCAAAATAGCATACGGAGGGCGGCATTTGATGCGCGTGACCCAAAACAACTAAAATAAATAAATAGAACAAGGAAAATAAACAAAATGATATATAATTAACTAAATAGAATAAATGAAATGAATAAATTAAATAAATAATGATTTATGAATAACGCAACCTCCCCAATCATCCTCATTCAATATTTTATTTAAAAAAAATAAAAAAAATAAGTAAAACAAGTAAAATAACAAAAACAAAAAACAATTTAATATTAAAATAAAATGAAATAAAACAAAATAAATGGAATAAATGAAATGAATAAAAATAAATAAATAAATTAAAAGCAAGAGACATAATTGCAAGTTAATAATTTATGAATAAATAAATAAAATGTAATAAAGTTAATAATTTATGAATAAATAATAAATGTAATAAACAAAATGTAACACTCATCAAGTTAATAATTTATGAATAAATAATAAATGTAATAAAGTTAATAAAAAATGTGAACACTCATCAAGTTAATAATTTATGAATAAATAATAAATGTAATAAAGTTAATAATTTATGAATAGATAATAAATGTAATAAACAAACATGTAACACTCAAAGCATTATGCAATGTACCATACCTCTGTGTATCATTGTATTTCCATTTCTTTGTCATGAAATCTGATAAGAAGTTAATTTTATAATCAGTATTTGTTTCCAATGAATTCTTCACCCTCTAAAGTGTATGAATCCATTTAAAAACTCCCTGAATATCTTGAAAGACAGACGTGAAGGTGTTTGGAAATAAATTGAGTCCAAAAATCAAAAAAATCCAACAAGTGATTTAAAAGGAAAACTGTTAGTCACATTAAATTCTACACCCCTTAAAGTGCTTTAAAAAAGTTTAAAATGTTGAGAAATCCTGGAAATTAAGCTGTGAGGATTTTTTATGAAAAAACCAGGTGGATTGGCCAAAAAAAAATAGAAGACATAGTTTTTTTGCAAAACAAAAAATTACCATCAAATTATAAACCCCCGTAAGTATGATAAATAAATTTAAAACTTTGAAAAATAATGAAAATCCGCCCGCCAAAAAAATTAAATTAAAAAAAACCGGGTGGATGGCCAAAAAAAATAGAAGGCATAGTTTTTTTGAAAAATAAAAATTACCATAAATTCTGAACCCCTTTAAGTATGATAAAGAAATTTAAAAACTTTGAAAAATAATGAAAATCCGCCCACAAAAAAAATTAAATCAAAAAAAAACCGGGTGGATTGGCCAAAAAAAATAGAAGAGACATAGATTTTTGCAAAATAAAAATTACCATAAAATCCTACACCCCTGTAAGTATAATAAATAAATTTAAAATTTCGAAAAATAATGAAAATCCGCCCGCAAAAAATTAAATAAAAAAACCGGGTGTAAATGCGGAAAACCGGGTGTACTGCGCAGCAATTTGGACGTCGCCGCTGCGTTAAAAACCGGGTTGTTGTAAACGCGGAAAAACGGGGGTTTTTTTTATTAATGCCCTTTTTTTTCCTTTTTTTTTTTCCTTTTTTTTCCTTTTGTTTTTTTCCTTACTTTTTTTCCTTTTTTTTTTTTATGTTATAAACAACAGCAGTTAGTGTAGCGCTAAACTCACTAGTGCCCAATGTCTAATCAAATCTGCACTTAAAAAAAAAAGACCCCACAGTTAGCTCACCACACAAGGGTACTCCGCTAACAGTTAGCATAGCTGAGAAGAGTGCTACGCTAACAGTTAGTGTAGCTGAAAGAGCGCTACACTAACAGTTAGCGTAGCTGAAAGGAGCGCTACGCTAACATGTAGCGTAGCTGAAAAGAGCGCTACGCTAACAGTTAGCGTAGCTGACAAGAGCGCTACGCTAACAGTTAGCGTAGCGTTTGTTCCAGCTAACACCGCTACAAATCAGCTAACAGGTAATTCCTGTAGCGTTAACTTTTTTTTTTGAAGTCGCTAACGCTACGCTACCGCTATTTTTTGTTTTGACAAAATTTTTGTAGCGTTAGCTGAAAAAAAAACCGCTAACAGTAACTTTGTGTTAGCGTAGCGACAAAAGCTAACATTATGCTACGCTACAGCTATTGTTAGCGTAGCGGGCCCACCGTTGCTTATCTTCTCTATCAATTGCCTGTGTGGAATTTCCCGTCTATATCTCGCCTGTGTGGCTCCTATAGTGTAACTTGCCTGTGTGGCTTATATCATCTCGCCTCTTATTTTCCCCTCCAAACATAAATACCTCCTCTTTCCTTCAATTCAACTATCTAGTGCTCTATCCCCCTCTTCCGCCATCTTTTCACCATCTTCCTTTTCCCTGTTCTATATTTTCCCAAATTCCCTCTCTACCATGTCTGTGCAAAGATCACCCGTCCGCGTTACCACTCCTTCAACTACTCGCAGACAAGCCGATTCCCGCGCTGCCTCAGATGACGAGGGTGTGATACAACGATGTTGCGAGCCTAGTACAACGATCTCTACATTACAACCTAGGGCTTTCATTCATCCGGACCCTCGTCCTGACCCCAAACTCTTGACGGCCAGTGATCACCGCGCGGAGGCCTCTCTCATACGCGACGCGATATCCCGGTTTGCTTCTTGCTTCCTCGGGAAGGATGGCTCCAACGTCCGTATCTGGCACCGTGAATTGATTGAAATCGCCTTCTCCTACCTCTGGGATGAACGATTTTACCTCAATGATCAGCCGGGACACCCTCTCGAACGGGCGGCAAGAAGCATCTTGCTAGGATCTGTCGATTCTTCCATCAGATTTGACCTCTATGATTTCACCAAGAGTCACGACATGCTTCTGGCCATCAAATCCCGCTTTGGTCCATCATTCAAAACTTCACAATTGTCCCAAAGGGTTGAGCTCCTCCAAATCCCTATCTCTACCAAAACAAATGCCAGCAAAATCTTCCACCCTCTTCCGCTCTCGGTTCAAAGGCCTTGTTGCCTCTGGCATCGCCCTTTCCGCAATAGTATCCTAGGTCTAGTTCTCCAATCATCTATTCAGCCTGGTTCCAATTTGCGCAACGACTTCAATCAGAAAATTGGCATGGAGTTATCCTGGCACCAACAATTCACTCCCTTCCTTCAACCGCATGATTGATCTTCTGGCCGACAGTCAGGCCAAGATTCTTTCCTGCTCACGCCCCCAACATCGCGACCCTCATGTCACGGGCTTTATGTATATGGAGTGGCTCCCGAACGGTCTCCATCCATTGAGAGTCACCCTGGTAATGTATACGGTTTGGCAGGGAGGCCTGAGCGTCGGACCGATGGTCGGATCCGCACCTGTTTCCGATGCAACTCCAGCACTCATCAGATCGCGGATTGTGTTGAACCCATCAGTCAATCTTGCCATCCCCAAAACTACAGTCACAGGCAAGTCCTACTTCTTTCCAAGCCAACTACCCATAATCACCCCGCCTATCGGTTTTTGAGCTCCGGTTT
>RDRW01000646.1:0-68788 GCA_007896445.1 Puccinia hordei
CCCGGCCGGCACAGCTGATGTCCTCAATCAGCAATCCTCGATCGAACGTATACGGCTTGCCGAATCAAACAATATCAACCCCATTCCTGGACCATTGGTGTCAAACAATGCCTCTAGGTAAGTTTTTTTCCCTTATTCTTGTCTGAAAAACCAAACCAAACTTACTCCCCCTTTTTCTTCATTATACAGAAGACTATTACCTGGAACTCAGAACTCTTGTTTCTTAATCACGCCGATGTTGACGAGTGGATTTTTGAAAATCACCAGTACCAGAACTCCCCACCCTCCCCAATCAAAACCTGTACAGAAAAAAACAACCCAGAAAAATATGATGTCAACGAGATGGGTAATTCACAATCTGGAAAGGTGACAGCGATGAACCAGTTGAGGTGAAGATAACTTGGATATTGCCTCTATGTCACGGCCCTTGCACACAAAAATGCTACCACTCAGGGCTCTAACAAACAAAGTTGATAGCCAATCAAACGATAAATTAACGAATCTCAAATCTGACCCGGTAAAAATATTTTCAATTGGAAGACCAACCTATGAGCCTTGAGGGGTTCAAACGCCTAGCAATTGATTTTATTGGTGTCATGGATGCCAAAGAAGTTTCCAAGCACGCTCAAGAACAGGAGGACGAAGGGGCAATTTATCTGGCGGGCCGTTATCCCTCACGGCGGAATTTTTGCGGTGAATCAAAGGGGGTCTCTAGATGATGCAGAATTGTTTTCTGACTTTCCGGACCTCTGCAAGGATCCTCCAAGGGCCGGAAGTATACCGTCACTCTGGTGCAACAGGACCCAAAGCAGGTTGCTCAGGTTAGTTCTTCATCTCTCCTGTTTCTTGTTTCTTGTTGCCTTATTGATATATTTTTATTTTTTTGGGCCTTTCAGAAAGAACAGGCGTTGAAATCTCTTAAACAAAAGCACGGTGGGGCGTCTGAATCTACTAGCAGCCCGAGCCCGGGTGCAACTTCTTCCTCCGCCGCAGTGATGGAAAAAATGAGGTTGCTACAAGCAACACACATGCCATCTGAAGAGCTTACTGGCTCAAGCGAGCTTACAGTCTTTGTCAACCCTCAAGATCAGAGTCAATTCATTCCTCTTACAGATGATTGAGAGGGTATTTGGGCCACAACTATGGTAAGTCCATCAATGTTACTTGTGTGACTAACTCATCCTCACCTCATTGACTATTTCTTGATCATTAGGTTAAAAATCAAGATGTTACCCTTTTCAATCCACCCAAGTCACCACCTTTTCGGTAAATCACAAAGAGCAAGTCTACTTGTCACGGCGGCCAATTTCAGCCCAAAGTTTACAGGCTACCCCCAATCAATCCCCAACAAAGGAAACTAACTCTCCCGCGCCTGCGGTTAATATCTCCCCAACATTTGGTGGTCAGCCGTTTGGCATGCCTTATCCATGCTTCATGGGAGGTATGCCATACATGCCACCAATGAACTATGGTGGCCTCCCTTATGGATTCCCAGCTCTTGGCCCAATGAACTTCCCAAACTTGCCTGGGATTTCCTCCTCGACTTCTCCGCAGGTGACCTCAAATGAACCACCAACCAGTAGCCAACTACCTTCCTCACCTGCCCCCTCAGACAACAATGCCGGACTTGATGATTACTTACGTTTTGCTCAAGTGGATCCAAACTGCCTGAGGTTAGGGGAGCTCTCAGCGAACTAGGTATTACCCATTAAAATGGGTTCAGCAAAGTAACTGCATCTGAACTCAAAGATGCCGGATTCAAGTTGGTCCCGGCACGGTCTCTTGTCAGAAGTCTAAAACAATTCAAGCGCCGTTTAACCAGCTCTTCAAACCGCAACAAATAGAAAAACAATCTTTTCAGGAGTCTAAAACAATTCAAGCACCGTTTCACCAGCTCTTCAAACCGCAACAAATAGCAAAACAATTCAAGTGCTGTTGAGTTTTCAGTTGAACCTCACTTGAATTGAAGCATATACACCAGACATGATTCAAAAAATTAGTAATCTCAACCGGTTAGGGTCTATACCTCATTATTAAAATCCTCAGCAAGCTCAATCATCCAATTGTCAAGCCTTCCTCAAGACTCGACAACATTCCGTTCCGACTCAAGATCTCCATCTCCAAAGTCAAATTTTACCGGACTCAATAAGTAAAGTGAAAACTCCCTCAGAACTACAACTCACAAGAACAAAACTCATTCTTTTCTTTGATTCTCATTTCTCAAGATTGAGTACTCCGGGTATCAAGATCTCATCTTGATTTATTATTATAGTCCAATATTTCATTATTGCTCTGTTTGTCTCTTTGTCTCTCTTTCTCATGTTCTCCTTTCTTCTCTTTTGCTTGTTGATGAATTAATCTTACTTAAACTTCTTCTCATTTCTCTTTTGCTTTGCTTCAGAACCCCATTAGCTGCTTTAAAAATAAGTCCTCACTGCTCTATCATTTACTAGTTTCATTTGCTTGTGGTCAATATTCCTCTCTCATCATCATCTCTCTTAAATTTCCTCTTTCTTAATTTGTATTGACACTCTTTTGTTGTTAGTCTGGTTTTCATTAGCAATCATATTGTCAAAAGTTCTTTAAGTGCCATTTCACCAGCTCTTCAAACCGCAACAGACATCACCAGGAAAAAAAAGTTGGCACCTCTATGGAGGTGCCTTCGCTTATCTCTTACCCATCCTCAACATATCAACACTGTATCTTGACTGTATCCCCCACTTCAACAGAATGTATCAATGAGGTATCTTGTTTTCACATGACTGCTCCAAAGTTGAAGTATTTCCATATATTTAATTAATAATTTTTCAAATGGTAAGTAAATCCCCGATAAACTTCATGAAATTTGACTAGTGATCATGAAAAACCACAAGGAGGGGAATTCACTGTATGTCTCCATTTGTCCCCCACATGTTACGTCTTGCTAACTCAACTTTGATCTTCAGCGCTTGATACAACAACATGTCTCCACCCTGATAGGGTCAAAAAGCAAAACTCTACCTCATCATGATGAAGAGGAATTGCGCATGGATATTGATGATCAGGTGGAGGATCTCTTGAGTGATCCAGACTACCCGTATCCTCATAGTCCTGGTCATCCATTGGCTACCCCCAAAACATTGGCCATCATGCGCAGGATGATGACTGCCGCCGGAGTTCATTCCTTCTGCCCAAATTTCAACCAACCAATCAAAAGTCCTGATAATGAGCATCTGCTTGATCAGGCCGTGAAGACATTTGTTGAGCTGGTCAAATGCAAAGAGTACACTGGAATTGTTCCCAAAGGTCTGAAAGAGGAAAGCATCTGAAATGCCATTCATCTCCATGTTACCCAGCAACTCAGAAGACGGTCAGTTTTTTCCTGATGCTTTGTTTACCTATCATATTGATTCACGTCTCCTTACTAAACAAATTTCATCAGGTATCGACAAGAGAATAAGTGGTCCGACAGTCAACAAGAAGCACAAGACAAGACTGCTTGGCGCAATTCTAGATTGGTTAATGTAAGCAACAATTGAATTGACCGCTTAAACATATTCCTGGACTAACAAAACCAAACTTTTCTTGCAGCTACGACACGCCCAAATTGCGACCTTAAGCAAGTATCAAAAGCTTTTGGGCCTTGTTCTGATTGTTGAAGGCGCATGCAGTGACAATGATACCAATGATGAAGTATCTCAAATGATCCAAATTGCTTATTCAAAAAGAAATCCCAACAAATGCACCGTTCAATCAATCCCATGGCAACATCACAAAATTTCTCGCATGATGCGTAAAATTGATGATTTGAAGGCTGCTATGATAGCAGCAACCCCAAAAGGCTCTTCTGGTTCTGTGGCCCGGGAGCGTTGGAATGTTTCTTTGCCAATTGAAAGCAAGCTCAAACCACCATCCAATTTTCCAAAGGCATGCTTTGATTGTGAATGGCTTGACTCCCTCACCGAGCATCAAAGATCTGCTTTGAAGTTGCGCTCAAAACCTGATATTAGGGCCCCGGTTAAGGAACTTGAGGAGATGGTCCCCGGAAATTAGTTCTCATTTATAATCACATTTTTCCTTGTACATAAATAATTTATTTGTAAAAACTGGGAGATGGTCCCCGGAAATTAGTTCTCATTTATAATCACATTTTTCCTTGTACATAAATAATTTCTTTGTAAAAACTCCTGTACATACTTGATTGTAATTGCATCTAATTTAACCTATCAAAATTTATCAAATCTAACCAACGCTTGACTCCGAGAAATATAATTCAACAAAAACTGTGAATCAGAGAAATGGGAAATGAGTTGATAACAATTGAAAAAATTGATTACACATGGAGTTCCTGATGAGGATGGTAGCGCTGCCGGATGAGGAAAAAAAAAAAAAAAAAAGGAAAATTGAAAAGTTGATCAATATACCTGATTTTTTGATCAATATACCCTGAGGAAAAATGAACAATCTTTGTAGTGAAAGATGGTGAGGGGAAGAATGAAGATAAAATGAAGCAATTCACAACTGTCCGGTCAAAACGATGCAGCTTGATTTTAGTAACAGTTATTCCAACAAACTCCAAATCCTGGATAATAAATTAAATATATGGTTATTGTGAATTGATCATAGCTAATAGGCGTAATTCTATATTTATCCTGAAAATTCCATGAAAAAAGAGCTTAAATTGAGTGCACTTCAACTAATCATCCACAGGACCTGCATATTTAGTTCTTCAATGGTTAAAATTGGTCAATTTCGACCTGAAACTGTGTTTGGTTTTCTAATCATGGATTCTGATGGAATTTGAAGCTGGAAATTTCAGTAAAATGTCACAAATTTTCCAAAATATGACTGAAGCAACCTCTATCCAAATGCATTCTATGGGTATTCCAAATTACTAAGGAATCAGGGACTGCTTAATAGCGGTTTCTCTGTTCCATGCAAAATTGAGAGATTAAATTCCATGATTCATCAATTTGGTGGAAATAGTTACAATGGACAAACAATATCCTCTATGTCAAATCATGGCCTCCAAGCTCAGCTGGCTCATAATAGTAACCATGACTTCAAATGATAAAACAGCTTCCTTAAGAAATTGAACCCAATCTCTTGCTTGGTATATATGGGATATGGTATCCAATTTAGTATGCTAAATAAGATGTAATTCAAGTTTGACAATTGGTGGTTTTTCTGGAGGATGATGGGAGTTTTTAAGCAAGGCGCTTAGGCCATCTCCACCGCGTGGAGCTATCCGGGTTGCTAAATTGACTGCGGCGGGGCTCCTCGCCGCAGTCTTAGCAATCCGAGGCAGGGTTGCTACCCACCGCCTGTACGATATAGCAACCGTGAAACCGTTCCCCCGTGTGTTACCGAGACGTCTCGGTTAACACCCGGACACGCTGCATTCACCTCGCTGGTTGTGACGCAGGTCACAACCAGCGAGGTGAAAGAAATTGTACATAAACACAACCCACGCTGGTGATCGTGCAGTATGTGAAAAATAAAGAGAGAGATATAAAAAAAGGAGAGACAAAAAAAGATAAAAACAAGATAATAGAAAAATGAGAACAGATTGAGAAAAAAAGGAGAAAAAAATGAGAAAAAAATGAGAAAAAAATGATAAAAAAAATGATAAAAAAAATTGAGAAAGAAATGATAAAAAAAATTATAAACAGATGATAAACAAATGATAAAAAAAATACAAAAAATTTAGAAAAAATTCATAAAAGAATGATCAAAAAATGAGAAAAAAAATAGGAAAAAAATAGGAAAAAAATACAAACAATGCCCTGTTTCATGATCTTTTTTTTGTTTGTTTGGATTTATGTACTGGTAGGCCTTGTAAAAAAGAGGAAAATAAGAGGAAAAAAATGCAAACAATGCCCTGTTTCATGATCAGTTTTTTGTTTTGTTTGGATCTCTGTACTGGTAGGCCTTATCAAAAAGAGGAAAAAAATAGGAAAAAAATAGAAAAAATGCCCTGTTTCATGATCTGTTTTTTGTTTGTTTGGATTTATGTACTGGTAGGCCTCATCAAAAAGAGGAAAAAAAGAGGAAAAAAATGCAAACAATGCCCTGTTTCATGATCAGTTTTTTGTTTTGTTTGGATCTCTGTACTTGTAGGCCTTATCAAAAAGAGGAAAAAAATAGGAAAAAAATACAAACTATGCCCTGTTTGGTGATCAGTTTTTTGCGTGTTTGGATTTCTGTACTGGTAGGCCTGATCCACTACCTTTGTTTGGATGTCTGTACTGGTGGGCCTCACCCACTACTCACTGTTTATTTCCCTGTTTGGTGTTATGTATCAATGGGCCTCTCTGATTCTACCATCATGCCAGCAGGGTATAAAGCACCCTGCCTTCCTGCCATGCTTGTGTCTTTCCAGAAATCCAACCATTTTCTTTCCAGAAATCCATACATTTTATCCATATCAGTTGGAATATTGCATCTGAATCATCTGCTTATTCTACAGCAACCCCTTCCATACCTATTATCCAATACCAAACATTTTATCCATCTAGTCTGGATCTTTTCATCTGAATTATCTTCTTACTCTACACAGCCAACCCTCCCATACCTATCATCCATTGAAAAATGAACCATAATGGAAGTAGCAGCACCAACCTCCCTGATAGCTTTGTAGCTCAGATGATAATGAGGAGGCATTGGCGCGCTGCAAGTGCAGCTACTAGAAATAGGCTCCTAATTGAAGAAGCATTATCACAATATGATGAAGAGCAAAATGTGGAAGAGATTATGGTTCCTCATGGGGGATCCAGGCCTGGGAAACAGCCCAATATTCCTCGGGACTTTGAAGCCAGCTACCAAAGACTTCTTCATCATTACTTTTCAGATAGACCATTGTACAATGAGGTTCTATTTAGGCGTCGATTCAGAATGTCAAGACCAGTTTTCTTCAAGATTGCCAATGCTGTTCAGCAATATGACAATTATTTCACCCAAAAGCCTGATGCCATGGGAAAGATGGGTATACATCTACTTGTGAAAATCACAGGTGCTTTACGAATGCTTGCTTATGGGGCAGCTGGTGACTGTAATGATGAATATCTCCAAATATCTGAAACAACCTCACTTGAAAGCATGGACAGATTTTGCAACTCAATTGTGGCATTATTTGAGGCTGAATATCTCCGTCAACCAACAAGGGAAGACTTGGGGAGACTTCTAAAGGTTGGTGAAAAGCGTGGTTTCCCTGGCATGCTTGGTTCAGTAGATTGCATGCATTGGGAATGGAAAAACTGCCCTTCAGCTTGGGCAGGGCAATTTCAAGGGAAAGAAAAGGTGTGTGTTATATTATCTCCTCATATTGTTTATTTATTCTCATTGTTTTTATCTTCTAGGTCTCAACAGTCATTCTTGAAGCAGTGGCAAGTCAGGATCTATGGATCTGGCATGCAAATTTTGGCCTTCCAGGAAGCCACAATGACTTGAATGTACTTGATCGATCTAATTTATTCAAGGATCTCTTGAATGGAGTAAGCCCCAAATGCCATTTCACCATTAATGGGAATCACTATGAAAATGGATACTACCTTGCAGATGGAATCTACCCAGATTGGTCAGTATTTGTGAAGACTTTGTCTCAGCCTCAAGGTCTTGATCAAAAGCATTTTGTAAAATTACAAGAGGCTTTTCGGAAGGATGTAGAGCGAGCGTTTGGTGTCCTTCAAGATTGTTTTGCTATTGTATCTCGTCCAGCCAGAGGTTGGAAACACCATAACCTCAGGAACATTATGAAGGCCTGTATCATACTCCACAACATGATTGTGGAGGATGAGAGAGACTCATACCTGGATTACTGTTATGATCCAAACCCATTGGCTGTTATCACACCAGTTGAAGTTGTCCACCATGGGCGGATATCATTCTCACAGTTCATTGATAACTATCACACCATGAAAGACTCTCATACTCATCATAAATTGCGGCAGGACCTTATCAAGCATCAGTGGCAACTAAGAGCAAGACAGATAATATGAGATTAAATTTTCAGAAAGAAATTTTTCATTTTTATTTCTTAAAACAAAATGTTTTGTTTTTTATTTCTTTAAAAATTTAAAAAAATAAACTAATAAATCAATAATAAAAACAATTTTTTTTTTGATTTTTATTTAGAAATACTTTTTTATTTGTTTTGTTTTTTTACTTAGTTGTTTTTTTTTAAAAGAAGATAAAATTAGTTTTGTTTTTTATTTCTTTAAGAATTCAAAATAAATAAACAAATGTGTGAAAAAAAAAGGAAACAAAAAACAATCAAGTGGAGGAAGAATTGGTGTTTGTATGATTGGTTCTAGTCAAGTTGAGGATTTCTTTTTTTTTTAATAAAAAA
This sequence comes from Puccinia hordei, assembly GCA_007896445.1. Classification (NCBI taxonomy): domain Eukaryota; kingdom Fungi; phylum Basidiomycota; class Pucciniomycetes; order Pucciniales; family Pucciniaceae; genus Puccinia; species Puccinia hordei. Next base: position 8,327 of record RDRW01000646.1, read on the forward strand.
AATTCCTTCGCATCTTCATCAAGACCTGAGAGGTCTTGATTCATGATTGCAATTTGGCTATTGATGGCCCCCGTCTCCGCAATCAACTTGAGCGATTTTGAATCGATGTCGAAGATGTCGTTTTGTCGCTTGGATTCGGAGACAACCGTGTCATGGTTTGATGCCATCTTCTCTCTCCAGATGTCACCAGTTTTCCCAAGCTGCTCAATCAGCTTGGCCTTCTTCCTCCCAATAGGTCGAGTGGCAGTTGAAGTATCAGTAGCAATGGTTTCGTAGTTGGAGGGCTGATCGTTAGGCAGCGGGGAATCGATACTAGCGCTTTGAGGTCGCTTGTTGGTGTTGATGTTATCGGGTTTCTTGTTCTGGTTGTCAACGTAGGTGTTCCATTTTGGACAGTGGATAAGGAGATTGTAACATCGGAGGTGCTTGAAGTGAGTCCCCTGGTCTTCAGTGAATAGGCGAAGAGCTCGGTTTAACTGGTCTTCGGCGGACGCTCCGCTTTGAGCATGTTGATCGACCATATTAACGCAGCCTCGGAATTTGTTGATGAGGCGCTGCAAGACGCACCATCGCGACTTCAAGCTAACCGTTGATCGAGTGGATCCTCCTAGTCCATCTTCATACGACTTGGCGACCCGAGACCAAAACGTTGCGGCGTCCTGATTCGTTCCGACCAACGGGTCTTCCGTTATTGAAATCCACGAGCGACATAATTGAACGTCCTCGTGCTCCTGGTAGTAGTTGTTTTTTTTTTTTGGCGATTCATTTGCTTCACCAATATTGATTTCGATTTCGTTTCCTTTTTTTTTTTTTTTTTTTTTTTGGATGATCAGTGTCTTGATAATTAGAAGAAAAGAAAGATGAAATAAAAGTGACTTACGTTCTTGACTCAACTGAGGATCGATTTGGCGTTCCAACATCGTAGTTGAAGAGAGAAAGCTGTGACTTGAAAAAAAAAAAAAAAAATCCGACCGGGGGGGAGGGGCCAGATATCACACTTTTTTGCTGTGTGATATCTGGCCGATGGGTTGCTATTGGGTTGCTATACGAGTGCCACATCTGGCACTCGTATAGCAACCCAGGTATGGGTTTCTGGGGTATAGCAACCCTGGTGGAGTTGCTAAATCCGGGTTGGGTTGCTATATTTAGCATAGCAACCCGGTTTAGCAACCCCGGTGGAGATGCCCTTATGGGGTGGTTTTATTATCCAATCTTTGAAGTTTGTGTATCTGTTGATAGAGAAGGCTGACACTGGAAATTGCTTCTGAACAGTAAACTCCAAAGAGTACTGTAGAGCAGATGACTTTTGATAGATGAAATGAAATACATGAGCTAAATTTCTTGGCCCAAAGAGCTAGTGTGCTTGAATTTCACAGCAATCATGGTTTCAAATGGATCAAATAAGAGGTTTATGATCCAAATGAACAGCTCTAAATTTTTCATATGAAAATCAAAGCAACTGAGCATATACTTAATCAAAATGTTTCATCCAGCACAATTTATCTGTTTATCAGATGTATAATTGATTTGAGGGATTTTTAATTCCTCTGTGATTGAATTTCCTGGGGATTTCGCCTGTAAGGTTAAATTCTTGATGTTGAGTTTCAGTTACCAACTGAAACCCACAAACAGTGAAATCTTCTGTAAATATCATATGATATCATCATTCCTTGGAATATATTAAGAGCTCAAAAATACTGGATCATACATGAAATCAGTGTGCCTCTTTTTATAGCGGTTCTTCAAAATCCAAAAGAGGTCAGAATCTTTATTTCTACTATAGTAGAGTTGGTGCTGGGGGAAATTAAAACTCAAGTGGAATACCCTGGAAGTTATATCTTGTAATTTATCATCTAAGCTGAGTGAATTGAATGGATAGGTTTTTCAGGCGGTTTTCTGTGAACCAAAGTTGTAATGTATTACCCACATAACCCTTGAAAATTTATTTAAAAACTTCTTGTCAGAGTTGATCATAATTTATGAAGCCTGAGAGGGATTTGCTTCAGGGAAAACAAGGTCTTTGTATTTCACCAGGCTGTCTCCACTTTGTATCCAACATATATCAATCACTTGATTAAAGGGATAGCAGAGGGATACATATGTTTTATGCCTGATGTCTGGCTATCTGAATCCACTCATATGTATCCAGTTTCGAAATATATCATACTGCAGGGTTGAATTCATCATTTTCTCATGTGGTCTCTACGAAATAATTGTCTTGGGTTTGATCTAACCCACCTCCCCCAAGGCTAGTGAAAATAACACGTGCAAAGAGAAGCACTCTCCTTGAAAATGTCCAATCAGTTATTTTAATGCAATATTTGAGCTGACGTATACACAAAATCATTGAAGTTTCATCAAACCAAAAATAAATTTTCTTGTGGGTGGTTCTTTATGCAACAAGCGTGCAGCTTGCATGTGGTTATTCAAGATCCTTTCATTCAGGTCAAAACCAGATGAAAAAATTTGCAGTTGAGTTTAATTTTCACTAAGTGTTGGAATTTCATCATTCACATATCTCATTGTTTTCTCTGTTTCCGTATCTATCACGCCTTTCACTTCCTGTAACTCAATTCTCCCCATAGAGATTGAATTTGCATGTCATCCACCATCTTCTGTCCTACAATCTGACCCCAAAGTTGTTGCAAATTTCAAACCTAATGTTTATATAGAAATCAAAATATCTGTTCATCTAAGTGCATTTCCTCAAGGTCAATAATTCTTGTTGGATGAGTAATTTTCTGCAATGCAACCTAGCGGACTGTATTTCTTTGTTTTCTCCTGACTCAGGTCTTAGTATCCAGAATTCCTGTCCACATCCTCTTTATTTTCCCTTGATAAATATCTCTTCAAAAATTCCTGAAAGATCTGACATTTCCACTCGTACTGTAGCATAAAAGTATAATTATGAGCTGGGGCTTCATCTTAGTGATTAAGCCCGGCGGGCTTAAGGATGGTTGGACCAAAAAAAATCAAGGGTCAGGCCAAAAATGGGGCGTTGATAAACGCACGCCAACGCCAATCCGCACGCCAATTTTTTTTGGTGTGCGGGGCCCACACGCCATTTTTTTTTGGCGTGTAGGGTCTACACGCCAAAAAAAAAGGGCGTGTGAGACCCACACGCCAAAAATGGCGTGTGGTTCCCACACACCATTTTTTTTGGTGTGTGGGCCCCGCACGCCAAATAAAATCGGCGTGTGGGTCCCCTCGCTCACATAATTGAATGGGAGGGACCATTCGATTACGTGAGCGGGGCCCCTCCCGGCACGAGGCTGTATAGCCTCGTCAGCCGGGAGGACTTCCTCCCGGCTGACGAGGTTATACAACCTTGTCAGCCAGGAGGAAGTCCTCCTGGCCGACGAGGTTGTATAACCTTGTCGGCTGGGAGGAAGTCCTCCCGGGCGACGAGTGACGAGGTTATACAACCTCGTCAGCCAGGAGGAAGTCCTCCTGGTCGACAAGGTTGTATAACCTTGGCCGACGAGGTTGTATAACCTCGTCAGCCGGGAGGAAGTCCTCCCGGCTGACAAGGTCATACAACCTTGTCGGCCGGGAGGACTTCCTCCTGGCCGACGAGGTTGTATAACCTTGTCGGCCAGGAGGACTTCCTCCTGGCTGACGAGGTTATACAACCTCGTCAGACAGGAGGAAGTCCTCCTGGCCAACGAGGTTGTATTTCCTCCTGGCCGGCGAGGTTGTATAACCTCGTCGGCCGGGAGGACTTCCTCCTGGCCGACGAGGTTGTATAACCTTGTCGGCCAGGAGGAAGTCCTCCCGGCTGACGAGGTTATACAACCTCGTCGGCTGGGAGGAAGTCCTCCCGGCCGACGAGGTTATACAACCTCGTCAGCCGGGAGGACTTCCTCCCGGCACGAGGTTGTATAACCTTGTCGGCCAGGAGGACTTCCTCCCAGCCGACGAGGTTGTATAACCTCGTCAGCCGGGAGGACTTCCTCCTGGCCGACGAGGTTATACAAGTATAACCTCGTCGGCCAGGAGGACTTCCTCCTGGCTGACGAGGTTGTATAACCTCGTCAGCCGGGAGGAAGTCCTCCCGGCCGACGAGGCTACACAACCTCGTCGGCCAGGAGGACTTCCTCCTGGCTGACGAGGTTATACAACCTCGTCAGCCAGGAGGTTGTATAACCTTGTCGGCCAGGAGGAAGTCCTCCCGGCCGAAGAGGTTATACAACCTCGTGCCGGGAGGAAGTCCTCCCGGCTGACGAGGTTGTATAACCTTGTCAGCCGGGAGGGGCCCCGCTCACGTAATTGAATGGTCCCTCCCATTCGATTATGTGAGCAAGGGGGGACCCGCACGCCAAACAATTGGCGTGTGGGCCCCGCATGCCAATCGTTTGGCGTGCGCTCCCACACGCCAATTTTTTGGCGTGTGGGAGCGCACGCCAAACAATTGGCGTGCGGGGCCCACACGCCAATTGTTTGGCGTGTGGGAGCGCACGCCAAACAATTGGCGTGCGGGGCCCACACGCCAATTCTATTTGGCGTGCGGGGCCCAAACGCCAAAAAAAAATGGCGTGTGGGTCTCACACGCCCTTTTTTTTGGCGTGTAGACCCTACACGCCAAAAAAAAATGGTGTGTTGGCCCCGCACGCCAAAAAACATTGGCGTGCGGGTTGGCGTTGGCGTGCGCGCTTGGCGTGCGTTTATCAACGCCCCCAAAAATGACAAGCTCAGTTAGGATTTAAGCCCGGCGGGCTTAATCTATATCAGAAAATCGTGGCAGTTTTATGTCTCACCAATTAAATAAGTTTTGGGAAATACATAAAATCATAGAATCTGGACAATTTTTTTTTTGAATCCAGATTGATTGATATTAAGCCTGGCGGGCTTAAGAATGCTTGGACTAAAAGACTTTGAGTGTAGGGCAACAAGGAAGCACAGAGGTGTTTTTAAGCCCGGCGGGCTTAATCTAAAAAAGATATTCCTGGTGGGCTTGTGTGTCACTAGGTAAGTATGATTGGGTCCCGCATAAAATAATAGAATACATCAAAATTGTTTGGTTTTAATTCAAAATTCATTGATATTAAGCCCAGCGGGCTTAAGGATGCTTGAACTAAAAAAATATTGTATGTGCAGGAAAACAAGGAAAATCCAGGGTTCTGTTTAAGCCCGGCGGGCTTAATCTACAACAGAAAATCCTGGCTGGCTTATGAGTAATTGGGTAATTACGATTGGGGTTCGACATAAGATCATAGGATATGGCAAATTTTTTTTGTTTGAATCCAAAATTTATTGATTATTCATGGAAAAAGAATGAGATTTTTTAAATCATGTGAATCATTTCTAACCAAAGTTGATATTATAAAATGACAGATGGAAGCTGAAAAGGTAATCTATAAATACAAGACCAGTGTCAACCATTCTTTGATAATAAGTAATCTTGGGTCTTAGTTGGAAAAAAAGAGTGTGATGATACGAGGTGAGATCAGAAGGCTTCCAGAATTAATTGGTAAGAGATATGGTAAGATATATATCATCAAGCCAATCATCATGATTTTCAATTTCTTGCTCTTTCTCAGTAATTTTGCATAACTTACCGGAGGACTTGACATGGTTTTTGAAAATTATCTAAAGTATCATCTAAGGATAATCTAGGATTCAGAGCAGTAAAACCAAAACAGGATGGTATACATATTTCAACAACACCACAAAATTATACAGGAGATTTGATACCCAAGAGGGCTTTTCCATGCGGGAAGCTTCCAAGTAAATGACTTAAGCTGTTTTTGTGGATATTTAAAAATTCTCATGTAATTGAATGGCCAAATCTCATTAGGATCAATAACATCTTTTCTCTTACAATTCTTTTTAGGACTTGAAAGGGATACATTTAAGCAGATTTGAAGAGAGAATCAAAAAAGAAATTGATCCCCACCTGAAATCTTGTTGTGTCTAAATTAAATTATGTGTTAGGTTGAAATTTCTTGAGACAGAAATGAGAGATATAGTCTATATCAAATTAATAGGAGGTTGAAATGGTGATTCTCAAATGGATATTAACATATGTGGGGGAAAAAATGATCCTACACCTGGAAAGTGTTTCCTGATTCCAACTAGGGCATTCAATTTGATTTTAGAAAAATCTATATACCATATTTATGAATGTGCACTGTGGCACCAAAATTAATGGAATAATCTTTTGTTGATTTTTTTCAGAATTCAAGGCCCACGTTCCATAGATGCTTTTTGATAGGAGATTTTTACACTTGTGTTCTTAGTTCAACTTGCACTTACCATAATTACAAATAATCTGATGAAGGAAAAAGAATATGATATCACTGTTTTTCTGAAACTTGTGAACATGGAGGAAGTAAAAAAATTGGGGAAACCAATGCCATATTGGCTTCAAATTGAATAGCTGATGGGTACAAAAAATCATTCTTACCAATGCAAGGTTTCAACATAGACAAGGAATATGTAATAAGAATTTTTTTTCCTTTTCAACAGGAAAAGTTGAATTTTTCAACTTAAATTTTGCAATAAATGGCTTATAATGAATCATGTTGTTTACTTCAAGTTGATTATCAAGATTGGTTTTATTTCCATGTTTAATCCCAAAATATCAAATTTATACAAAATAAAATATTAGTTGTGGTTGAATGACTGTGCAACAATTGTACCAGAGTTGAAAGCCACAAGGAGTTCATGTTAGCCATGTTGTAAAGAATATTTTTGAAACCTTGAATTTCACTTGATCAAGCTACTTGATGTTTTTTTTTGGATTTTGAAGCTTGTGCATATCAGAAATTCAGCTTCCAAGGTGTTGGCAGTGGGGGTGGTGGATCTCCTGGGGTGATGTATGCACTTTTCAAATATAACTGGCTTATTTCAGAGTTCTATGGTCATGTTTTCCAAGAACTTTAGTAATAGATAAACCATGTTTGGATATAATTTTCATCCAAGATCAAACTATAGTCTCCATTTCACAAATTCTAATTTGTTTAATTTCATTATGAGCTGTCATTGATTAAACATTGGTTGTAATAAAAAGAATTTCTTGCCTCAGAAATTTCTATAAAAATAATTGGATCTTTTGAATTTTTTTTGAAAACTCCTCTGATGTATCATTATACATTGGTGATACATAATAGATAGGCATGGAGATAACATTGGTGCACACCAAGGATACATAGTAGATAGAGGTGGGATAAGTGGGGGATATAGAGAAGTCACCTCCATGGAGGTTCCAACTTTTTTTTCCTGGTGCATGCATAATTGACTTATTTTGCTCCATTTCCTATCACTGTTGTACTTGACTTGCTTCTTCTCTATTTCCTCTTGAGTTTATGCTCACAGTTAATTTGATACTCTCTGATATGGTTACTTTTTTCTCTCTAGTTTACTCCTACAAATCCAATGAAATGTCCTATCACCAGGAAAAATCAATTGTCACTAGACTACAGGGGAAATCAGCCTAGGTTCAATGAGCTACCCATCAGTAGTACAGTTTGCCTGATGTACAGCCCTTTGTAGGACATAAAGGGGCCATTGTAGCCTAGTTGGAGTGGAAACAGAGCTAGGACAAAGCTACAGCCATTGTTGTGTGATGTCACCAGATGTCAGGTGACAATTAATTTTTCCTGGTGTATGTTACACGTGATTAGCCTTTGGCTTGGCAGTAATTGGCCATTGGGAGAAAAGTGGGAGAACATGTAATGTTTGGATGACTTGCATCATGTGATACACTTACAGTAGCATGTCAAGAGATGGGAAGAGGTGGTGGTCACACATTCACATTCACTGTTTGGGAAAGGAAGGACTGATCTCAGGGCACAATTTATTTCAAGCAAAGTGGTTTGCAATTTATATTTTGACTGATCAGCAAAAACAAGTAGGAGAAAAAGGGAACAAGTTGTAAGAGAAAAAGATATGAGTCAAGTAAGAAAGAGAAACAGATAGAGAAAAAAGCCACAACAAAAATAGTCAAACACAATAGCCGGATCCATAGAAAAAGCTTCCTGGTTAAATCATTGGTAAACACAAGCCTCAAAAACTTGTCCATGACCTCATAATTGTCTTCAGTTCCATTCAGAAGATGTTCAAATTGTCTCAAGGTTGCTTTGTATACGCTGAACCCTTTTTCAATGGGGTTCAGGTTGGGTGTCAGCCACTGAGTACATATCACAGTACCTGACATGTACCAATGGCCCCAAAAAATGGGAGTAGCTTGAGAGCAATTACAACCTGCTTTGACCCAATTGATTTTCACTGCTGGTGCCCCACATGAACATCCTGCTTGGCAGCCCTCATGCAACAACCCCCGCCCCACTTGATCTATCCAGCTTTTCCAACAGTCCAACCCATGCCGGGGCGTTGATAGGTGCACACCAAAAGCGCACTCCAACGCCAACCCGCACGCCAAAAACAAATGGTGTGTTTTTTTGGTTTGCAGGGCCTACACGCCAAAAATAATTTGCGTGTGGGAGCGCACACCAATTTTTTGGTGTGCGCTCCCACACGCAAGTTATTTTTGGTGTGTAGGCCCCGCACACCAAAAAAAAAGGCATGTGGGACCCGCACGCCATTTTCTTTTGGCGTGCAGGTTGGCGTTGGCATGCGCTTTTGGCGTGCGCCTATCAATGCCCCCCCATGCTGGGCCCATGCGGACACCTGTACTATCCCAGATCCACATGTCCTCATCCCCATACAACCAACAACCCAACAGAAAAGAGCTCAGCCCACTGGGCTGGGAAACAAGTTTGAATGGCTCTCAAACTTCCGGTTTGTCCGGATTCACTCACAGCTCTAGGTCCGCCGCGCAGGTAGATATTACCTCCATACAGGAAATCCAAGGTACATCCAGACTCCGTGATCAACAGTGGGCCCGCTACGCTAACAATAGCTGTAGTGTAGCGTAATGTTAGCTTTTGTCGCTACGCTAACACAAAGTTACTGTTAGCTGAAGATCTTTTCAGCTAATGCTAAAACAAATTTGTTGAAAAAGAAAATAGCGGGTAGCGTAGTGTTAGCGACATCAAAAAAAAAAGTTAATGCTACAGAAATTTCCGGTTAGCTGATTGTTAGTGGTGTTAGCTGGAACAAACGCTACGCTAACTGTAAGCGTAGTGTTCTTTTCAGCTACGCTAACTGTTAGCGTAGCGCTCTTTTCAGCTACGCTAACTGTTAGCGTAGCGCTCTTCTCAGCTACGCTAACTGTTAGCGTAGCGCTCTTTTCAGCTACGCTAACTGTTAGCGTAGCGCTCTTTTCAGCTACGCTAACTGTTAGCGTAGCACTCTTTTCAGCTACACTAACTGTTAGCGTAGAATTCTTTTTAGCTACACTAACTGTTAGCGTGGTTCCCCTTTGCAGTGCACTAACTGTTAGTTTAGCGCTACATTAACTGTTGGTTTAGTGCTATACTTGTGGGAGTATAGCAATCATTTCTTTTCTTGAGGCATTGATTCTTTCAAATTAATATTTCCATGAATCCTGTTGAAGCATTTCTTTTCAAGCTTTACTCACTTCCTTTGAGTTAAATAAGCATTTCTTCTCATTCTCTGATGGGCATTCTGATTACTGTTCTGGGCAATTTCCACATGAGCAAGATGTGTTATTCAGTTGAAATTTGTCCAGGCAGTAACCATATTTCCCAAAGCAATGAAAGAAATGCATATCCAAACATTGGAAAGAGTAAAAATGGAAAAGAGACAAACAGTTTTTTTTTTGAAAAAAATAAAATAAATAACAATAGAAATTAAAAAAAAAAAAAACACAAATAAGCTGTTTTGATTGATGTAGTTGCACAAGTACAGGAGTTAAAACAGCATTTTGATTGATTTACTTGTGAAAGTTGAGATTTTTGATTGCTTGACTTGCACAAGTACAGGATCTATAATTGGGCAGAGTGGACCAGCTTTGACCTCAGACAGTGGATTTTATCACTCCTGCTATATTATAAGTAACTGCAACATACCTAATCAATGTTACCCTCATTACAAATCCTACTCACCAATGAGGCTGACACTGATTAGGCATGTTGCAGTTACTTATAGTATAGCAGGAGTGATAAATTCCACTGTCTGAGGTCAAAGCTGGTCCATTCTGCCCAATTATAGATCCTGTACTTGTGCAAGTCAAGCAATCAAAAATCTCAACTTTCACAAGTAAATCAATCAAAATGCTGTTTTAACTCCTGTACTTGTGCAACTACATCAATCAAAACAGCTTATTTGTGTGTTTTTTTTTTTTTTAATTTCTATTGTTATGTCACGCGACAGCTCGGCTCAGCTCAAAAAGTCGAACCAATCATCTCAGCTATTCAACTTCGAGGCATTCGAACCATTGCTATTCATCTTCAAGAAAGCACTCCTTCAAAATGCATATGCACATTGCTCATCGAACCTACTCAACCTTTCACTTTACAACCTCGCGTGACACCTTCGAAGAAATCAACTTCGAACCAAATCCATACGCCATACTCCAAAGACAGTTCTCATCCTTCGACTGGTTCAATAACCCATTCTCCGACCCAGCCGACTTTGACCTTCTGACTCCGGACGGAACTTCGAGACCGTTCCAATTCTTCGAAGCACAGCATTTCAATTCAACACAGCCAAGCTTCCTTTCTCCCAGGTCTTCCATCTTCGAGTCACTGTCATGTTGTATAGATTCGTCATGTGCTTTCCAATTATTCTTCTCATACTTGTTAGCACAGCGCATTGGTTTCTTCTCATTCATTCATTCAGTACATTTCAGTTTCACTATAAAAGCACTTGTACTTTTCCTCTTTCTCTCTTTCCTCAGTTAATTAATATCATACGTTTTACGCTTCAATAGTTGGATAGTTATTATTGCCATAACCGTGCCAGCGTCGCTTTTGTTCCTAGCCATCTTCGAAGTAAGTTCCACTTATCTTCGAAGCATCTTCGAACATATCTTCAAAGTATCCTCGAACCATTAAGGATTATCTTCGAAGCATTCCAATTACTTACCTCCCTCCTTGCGCTGCAACCAGTTAAAGCTCCCCTATTAGTACGTTGGGCTGGTCGTATGACAGTATATTAATTAACTCCTACAACAAACTTCGATATCTACGTTTGTTGCTACAACAGCTTTTCCGCTGCTGTAAACCCTTCCCTTGGCAATGCAACGTACCCCGCCGAGAACCCGGTCACAGGGCCCTGCAGAACACTCCCTCAATCAAGACATTGATCGGCGGCGTCCCCAACAGACCCTACGGAGCGAGCCTCCCTCGACCCGGTTCCCTCTTCTTCCCTCCGTCATCAGAATGCTCCCATCGATCCTTTGGATCAACTCTATTCTGATTCGGAGTCTTCCACTCACCACGAGCCACCTCGCGGCCGACCTCAAGCTCGTCGCAACACCACCGTCCCGCCAGTTTCAAAACCTGAAACCGGCACCTCCGATGAAGATCCTTCGACAATCCTGTTGTCACTCATCAAAGCCTTGAAAAAATCGGACGGTGGCCCCAATGCGCCTAAATTCCGGACCCCTGGGATGAAGGCACCCGACAAGTTCGACGAAATCCCTTGCTCTCACCGAGGTCACCAAATTCCCGGTGTTCTTAGTGAATTCTTCGAAGGAACCTAGTTTTTGGGTTTCGAAGAAGGCAAGATGGACTTTTGACTTCAAAACTTTCCCCAGCTTCGAATGGGATCTCATAGTCTTGGATGCCCCTGGGATGGATGATACCATTCTAGGCCATGACTTCTTAGTTCATTGGAATCCAGATGTTAACTGGAAAGAGGGAGTAATTAACCTTCGAACCAATCCATCTCAATTAACTAACTTTTCTTTTCCAGTCAACCAAGAATTAAACAGCTTAACTGACCGTATCATTGAGTTAGATGATACATTTCCGCCAGGAGACTTCGAATATCCTGATTCCCCATCTTTTCCCACTTCGAATGACCATGGAGTGATTGCTTACTGCTCTAACTTACCCTTTTCCTCCTTCTTCGAAGAGAAGGCCAAACCCTCTTTTAGAGGATTTTTGTATTCCATGATTCTGTCACATCCTCCTTCTTCGACAATTCCTAGCCTCGAAGATGATGATGACATCGAAGATATTGAAACCATCAGAAAGACACTTCCCGACATCTACCATGAATTTGCTGATGTTTTTTCTTCCGTTCGAGCTGATAAACTACCCCCACACAGGACTTATGATCATCAGATTGAACTCACTGGCCCAGCTCCCACGCCAGGCCCAGTCTATTCTCTCTCGAAGCAGGAGTCTACTGCTCTTCGAGACTACATTGCGGAAAATGTAGCAAAAGGTTTTCTTCGACCAAGCAAGTCGAACACAGGTTCACCTGTTTTATTTGTTCCCAAGAAGGACGGATCACTCCGCCTATGTGTTGATTATAGGAAGTTGAACAATGTCACTCGAAAGAATGCTTACCCCGTTCCTCCTACGTCACACCTTCTTACTCTTTTCCATGGTGCTACTCATTTCTCGAAGATTGATCTTCGAGGAGCCTATAATCTGGTTCGAATCGCCGAAGGTCATGAATGGCTAACAGCAATGCGTACCCGCTTTGGCAGTTTCGAGTATACTGTGATGCCTTTCGGGCTTTGCAACGCGCCTTCTACTTTCCAAAACTTTGTCAACGATATCTTTGCTGATATCGTCGAAGTTTATGTCGTCGTGTACCTCGATGATATTTTAATCTATTCCACATCTTTCGAAGATCACACTAACCATTGTATGGAAGTGCTTCGACCCCTTCGGGCAAATCAACTCTTCGCCAAGTTATCCAAGTGCAAATTCCACATTTCTTCCCTTCACTTCCTCGGAGTTATCATCTCCACGGATGGCATTAGCATGGATCCTGCCAAATGTCAGAAGGTTCTTGATTGGCCTCGACCTTCGAGTGTCAAGTCTCTTCAAGGTTTCCTTGGTTTTGCTAATTTTTATCGCAAATTTATAAAAAATTATTCCAAAACCATCGTAAATCTTACTAACCTTCTTCGGAAGGATATTCCTTTTGTGTTCACCGAAGCAGCAGAAAGAGAATTCAACGTTCTCAAGAAAGCCTTCACTTCGGCGCCCATTCTAGCTCATTTCAGTGAATTCTGTAAGACACTGATTGAGACTGACGCTAGTGACTACGCCATTGCAGGTGTTATATCACAACTTCCCTCTTCTTCGAAGACTTCTTCGAAGAACTTCCATCCAATAGCTTTCGAATCACGCAAGCTACATGCCGCCGAACTTAATTATGAAGTTCACGACAAGGAGCTTCTCGCAATCATTCATTGTGTGAAGAAATGGTGTTCTTATTTGCTTAGTCTCACCGAACCATTTGAGGTGCTGACTGACCATAATGCTCTTAAATATTTTACGAGCACCAAAGTTCTTACTTGCAGGCAGATCCGTTGGTCTGAACTCCTCTCGGAATATAATTTCACTATAACTTATCGTCCTGGCAAATTGGCTGTAGTGCCAGATGCTTTGTCACGTCGGGACGACGTTTACCCGGGAGGGGGGAGAGCCTTCGCCGATAATAATCCTGATAATGTTCAAACTCTTTTTTCCAAACCCGTCACTCTTAATTCTATCCACTTCGGAGAACTGCATCGCAACTTCCTCGAGCTTCGTGAGGCTCAAAGGAAAGACCCAGCTTGTCAGGCGCTTCGAAGCAAGGGCTCGAAGGACTATACTATTGATGAGGATAGTGATTTGCTTTTATATAAAGAAAGAATTGTAGTCCCCAATGATCCTCGAATCAAACTGGATATCCTCGAATCAAGACATGACTCCCCATTAGCAGGTCATTTCGGTCAAGAAAAGACTTACCAGCTAATTTCTCGAGACTTCTACTGGCCCGGAATGGCTAAAGAAGTAAAAGATTATGTTAACCATTGCTATGTATGCAAAAGGAACAAATCCTCGAAACATCGGAAGTTTGGGTTGCTTCAACCGCTTCCACTCCCGCCTACTCCTTGGCATTCCCTTTCCATGGATTTTATATCCCAACTCCCATTGTCAGATGGTCATGACGCTATCCTCGTGATAGTGGATTGTTTTTTGAAGATGTCCTTATTTCTTCGAACCAAGACTACTTGTACTTCACAAGACCTTGCTAACCTGTTTATTGAACATGTATTTTCCAAGCATGGTCTCCCTGATAATATAGTCAGCGATCGTGGCTCACTTTTTGTTTCAGCTTTCTGGACCTCACTCTGTCAACAACTGAAGATCACTCGGAACCTATCAACAGCTTATCACCCTGAATCAGATGGTCAAACCGAACGAGTCAACCAAATCCTCGAACAATATCTTCGAATGTATGTCAGTTACCAGCAAGACGATTGGAGCAAGTGGCTCCCACTAGCCGAATTCGCATACAACAACGCCACTCACTCTTTGACCCGACAATCCCCTTTCCAAACAATCTACGGCAGAAACCCCAGCTTTGATCCAATCCATCTTTCCCCTTCTACTCCTGCCGCCAATTACCTTTCCAACCTTAAGCTTCTTCAAGAGCAACTTTGAACCAATCTCGAAGCAGCCAGTCAAAGGTACAAACTTCAAGCCAACAAGTTTTGAATCAAATCCCCATCTTACAATATCGGTGACAAAGTATGGCTCGACGCTCAGAACATCCGGACAACTCGACCCGCCAAGAAACTCTCTGAAAGAAAACTAGGCCCATCCCCTGTTGAATCAGTTGTCTCGAAGAATGCTTATCGACTCACTCTTCCTTCGAAGTGGAGCGCTATCCACCCAGTTTTTCATGTATCCCTCCTAGAGCCAGCTAAGGGTCTATACCCGGGCAAGACTCATCCCCCTCCTGAACCCGTTAATATTCAAGATCACCTGGAGTGGGAAGTAAGCCGTATCCTTGATTCAAGGCTACGCAAAGGACAATTACAATACCTCGTCGAATGGACTGGATACCAGTCTGACGAAGATCGAACCTCTTGGGAACCAGCCTCTCATCTTCGAAACTCTCCCGACTTGGTTCGAGACTTCCATAATTCTTATCCTCAAAAACCTCGTCATCCTTCTTAAACCCTTCTATTCTTTTCCTACCATTGTTTCCTCTCTCTGTCTTCTTCTTCTTGTTTCCTATTTTTTTGTTGTTTCTCTTTTTTTTTTGTCAACTCAATCACTCACTTCAAATAATCACGAACCAATCTTACGCTTCCTTCTCTGTTTCCTCTTCTATCTCATTCATTCCCAAACTCTTTTCTCGAACATTAAAATGTAGAGACTGTAAAATGGAGATGTGTCTGGTGAGATTCGAACTCACGACCTCAGCTAAGCTGAGACACATGCTAGAGTGCTGCCTTTACCAACTAGGCTACAGACGCTTGTGACTGCCAGGGTGTTGGTTGGTAGTGCTCATGGTTCAGCTGGTGATACATCATGGTAGCAGACTAACAGGCAACTCAACATAAAATTCTTTCAAAACAAAATCCCAAATTTCTTCTTCTTAACCAATAAACAAAATGTATTTACAATCAATTAAAAAAACTTCTTCTTATTTTCTTTTCTTTTCTCCTTGTTTTCTGAAAAAAAATAAAATTTTACAACAACAAAATAAAATAATAAAATAAAAAAAAAATAAAATAATAATAATAATAAAATAAATCCTATTTACAATTCCTTCTTCAACTCTTCTTCCGCTTCCTCCCAATTCCCCGCCAATTCTTCGACAATCAACTTGAATTCTTCGAAGTCTTCTTCTTCGATCAGGTTCGACATTCTCTTCAGCAACTCGACCTGCTTCCCTTGCCTTTCTTCGAAAATCGCCTCCAACTTCTCGGCCCGACTCTTCTTTGACTTCTTCCTTCCCCATCCTTCTTCCTTTGCCAACTCTTCCTGATATTTTCGCTTCCTCGAACCTCCTTCTTCGAAGCCAGTCGTCAATCTTTGAGCATCGGTCGAATCAATCGCCGCGTGCCTCGAAGCATCTCCTTCCCTTTCCTCTCTTTCCACCCGTTCCCGTTCCTCTCGTTCTTCCCTATCAACCGCTTCCCTCGCAACCCTAGCTCTTTCCTCCTTTTCCCTCGACACTCGTTCCCTTTCTTCCGTGTCCCTCGCAGTCCTCTCCCTTTCCTCCCTCGCTTCCTGTCCCCTTCTTTCTTCTTCTCCTCCTTCTCTGTTCGCCTCTCCTTGCCTTCCTTCGACATTCGTCGAAGGAGTGTCGGCTACTGCCGGTACCATCGGCACTCGATCATTCGGATAAGCCGGGGGGGGGGAGAATACGAATACACTGGTGGTGGCATGGGTGACTGGGTCGTATATCTGTGATGCGGTCCTATCAAGACTAATCGATCCAAGCCATCAGTTTTCACTTCTTTCCTTTTTCCTCTCTTCTTCGAATCAAACATCACTTACGTAAATCTGATCCTTCAATCTCCTGCGTACCCAATCGACCCGGCAAGCGATAATCGACCCTTGGGTTGTTTCTTCGGCGCCGTCCAACGGCTATTGGCGAGCGGGGTGGAGGAGAGTTTGGTGTTGGTGGTGGTGGTGGTGAAGATGGAGGGGTTGTTGGGATTCTTAAACGACAAACAGTAGTTATAGTAGTGGAGGGTCGACGTGGAATAGAGGCTGTGGTAAGATCTTCGAAAGGGAAACCTAACTCGAAGACACATGGTACTCTAGTAATTCGACATCCCTCGCACTTACTCCTATCCCCTCGCGTTGCAGTGCTTGGAGTACAGTCCAAGTTCTGCCTGATTCATCGTCGACATCTTCGATCAACTTCTTCGACCATCTTCGATCTAATCTAAGTAGTTGAAATTTAATTTAAATAGTAGTAGTAGTAGTAGTAGTGGTGGTAGTGATAGTGATTGTGGATGGAAGTTTGTGGGATAATTACTTCGAGGCTCACAGGAGTTCGCCGTCTTTATACCCGGGCATCTGTCACGCGACAGCTCGGCTCAGCTCGAAAAGTCGAACCAATCATCTCAGCTATTCAACTTCAAGACATTCGAACCATTGCTATTCATCTTCAAGAAAGCACTCCTTCGAAATGCATATGCACATTGCTCATCGAACCTACTCAACCTTTCACTTTACAACCTCGCGTGACACCTTCGAAGAAATCAACTTCGAACCAAATCCATACGCCATACTCCAAAGACAGTTCTCATCCTTCGACTGGTTCAATAACCCATTCTCCGACCCAGCCGACTTTGACCTTCTGACTCCGGACGGAACTTCGAGACCGTTCCAATTCTTCGAAGCACAGCATTTCAATTCAACACAGCCAAGCTTCCTTTCTCCCAGGTCTTCCATCTTCGAGTCACTGTCATGTTGTATAGATTCGTCATGTGCTTTCCAATTATTCTTCTCATACTTGTTAGCACAGCGCATTGGTTTCTTCTCATTCATTCATTCAGTACATTTCAGTTTCACTATAAAAGCACTTGTACTTTTCCTCTTTCTCTCTTTCCTCAGTTAATTAATATCATACGTTTTACGCTTCAATAGTTGGATAGTTATTATTGCCATAACCGTGCCAGCGTCGCTTTTGTTCCTAGCCATCTTCGAAGTAAGTTCCACTTATCTTCGAAGCATCTTCGAACATATCTTCAAAGTATCCTCGAACCATTAAGGATTATCTTCGAAGCATTCCAATTACTTACCTCCCTCCTCGCGCTGCGACCAGTTAAAGCTCCCCTATTAGTACGTTGGGCTGGTCGTATGACATGTTATTTATTTTATTTTTTTCAAAAAAAAAACTGTTTGTCTCTTTTCCATTTTTACTCTTTCCAATGTTTGGATATGCATTTCTTTCATTGCTTTGGGAAATATGGTTTGTCAGCCTCCCTGATGCCAAGGACAAGTCCTTCTAGCTACAGGTGGTGCAAGGATAGATGGTAAGAGTTATATAAACTCTGGGTAAGGTACAAGTTACAATTCCCAAAAAGATATGGGGGGATTGTGACGTAAAAATTGAGAGAAAAAATAGATTAATAATTATATTAAATAAATTTAATATAATTAAAAACCAGAGGGGCCTGATAAATCAGGGGTGGTTTAGATCCCTCTAAGGTATCTTACAAATAAATGCAGAGGATTTAGGTACCTGGAACACTGGGGCCTGTTGGAACAGGGGTGGTTTAATCCCAGTAATGGAAATGGGGGAATATCTTCAAGAAAAGGGTTATTACTTACTAGTAATAAACCTTGGGGGATCTTGGGGATATTCTGGGTGGAACTGGACAGTTTGAAGCGCTTGGATGGATGGATGGTGGAGCTTGGTGAACACTGTGAAGTTGGTGGGGAAGACAGGGCTAAAGAATAACTACTAAGAAGCTTACCAGACTGTGTTATAAAGATGTGTATATCTAATAAGAAGTGGGTAAGGTTGTTAATGGGTATTGAAAAGCATGAGGAGCCTTCTTTGGGCGGTTGAAGAGCTCCTTAAATAGTCCTGAGTTCCCTCTGGGGACCCTGTAGGTGTTATTGGCCAACTTGTGGGATCTTTGGACCACATCTTGGCCATCTATGCTTTCTTGGTGACGCTTCAGCAGCCCCTGCTTTGAATACACGTCACCAATTGATTTTATTATGATATTTATTATTTATTTATTCATTTGTATTGAAGTACAGTCTGTAGTACATTAGTACTATTAATACTAGTGGCTTATCAGTATTTATAATAAGCCACAGTATTGTTTGTACTGTTTGTTTATTCAATACAAAATGTATAAGTTATTAATATCATTCAATATAATTAATTATGTAGTCCCCAGTATCCTTTATTACATATGTAACATATGTAAAGAGGTTACTGGGGCGTGGTTTTATTGATTTGGGGGTACCTGAGTGACTGTGGAGTCCGCGTGCCAAGCTGGGAGCCTGTAAGAGGATTGATGCTTGCGCGGGGGCTTATATCTCAACTTTGGCGCGGGCTTTCAGTCACGCGGGTTGAACTTCAAGCTCTGCGGACTGCGGTACGCGGGGTTTGAGCAAAACACGGAGTAATTACACTATCTCCCCTAATTTACACAACACCTCATTTCCGTGACTGGAAATGGGGTTTAAGCATATTCATATATATATATAAGCATTTTTAAGGCAAGTACTCTTTCATTAAAAAGGTACTTGCTAATTCTTCTTTGCCTATTTACATAGTGAAGGAGTAAGATTTAAGGGGACCTATGAGTGAGGTACCCTAGGTTAATTTTAGTGTAGATTTAGAATATCAAATAATATTCCAACTATTATTTGATTTTCTTATTTATTATTATTTTTTTTTTATAATATGTTTTTTTTGTAAATCCTGTGACAGGTTGCTCTGTCATAGTAGCAAGCTGACATGGTTACTGCCTGGACAAATTTCAATTGGATAGAACATCTTGCTCATATGGAAATTGCCCAGAACAGTAATCAGAATGCCCATCAGAGAATGAGAAGAAATGCTTATTTAACTCAAAGGAAGCAAGTAAAGCTGGAAAAGAATTGCTTCAACAGGATTCATGAAGATATTAATTTAAAATAATCACAGCCTCAATGCAAGGCAATTTGTGCAAGGGAAAAAATTTCAACGTTCCCACATCATTTTCTTAGCCCAAGCACATCACCACAACTATTGGTAAAACAAGCAGGGATGTAATCCACCCAAAAAATTATGTCCAGACTGTTCACTCAGCTGGCTGTGGGCCAACACTTTGCGCTATTTGAGCATAGTGGAGTGGGAAAAAATTAAGCTAACAGCTAACATTTTGCAGGAAAAAATTCAGCTAACAGCTAACATTTAGTGGGAAAAAATCAGCTAACAGCTAACATTTAGCGGGAAAAAATTCAGCTAACAGCTAACATTTAGTGTAGCGTAGCGTAGATCTGATGCCGCTACGCTAATGGGAACTCCAATATGTGTTAGCGGAAAAAAAATTACGCTACTTGTTAGCGTAGCGGTTATTTTCCAAAGCTAACACTACAAAACAATTGGCTGAAAAATTTCTTGCTACGCTAACTGTTAGTTTTGCAGAGTGTAGCGTCAGCTAATGCTACAAATTTTCTGGCAAAAAAAATAACCGCTACGGTAACAGTTAGAGGTCAAATAGTGTAGTGTAGCGTAGCGGCCCACTGTTGCCGTGATGACCTCATGCAATGGGCAAAGCACCTCTTTCAGGTAAAGTCATCATCAAATTAGCAGCCCAACTGACCCGGCTGAATCTTTTTGCAGATGAGCCAAGAAAGCCGGAACACCACCGTGTTACTCCTAGCCCTTAACAATGGGCTAGGCCTCCCAGAAAAACAAACATCCCCAACATCCAATGAATTGAACCACCCCCTGTGCAAGATTCCTTACCCCACAAGTACACATCTGGCTTCAAAACCTGGCTATGCAAGACAATACATCAAATCCTACTTGATGACAATCTCAAGTTGCATGGCAGCCGGGCCACACAAAGATTGTAAGTATCCAAGTCACCTTACTTGCTGGTAAAATTCTAGGTGGACATGAGGATGACTGATCCCCTCCTATCCAAACAGGAATGCCTTGGTGGGCACACCAAGTTTTGGCCCGCCCATGGCCAAAAACGCCAATTATGTTGGAGTGTTTTGCCGGCACACTCACCCCTGTGGGAGTGGGCTTTGTTTTCCAGGAGGATTTCCTCCTGGCTGACAAGGCTATACAACCAACGGTGGGCCTGCTAAACAATAGCTGTAGTGTAGTGTAATGTTAGCTTTTGTTGCTACACTATAGTTTGCTTGGTACTGGCGGATAAGGGTGATTGAGGATATCAGATAGGATTCTATCAAAGTATTTTGAGGGGGGCTGGTAAGGAGAAAAAGGATCATCCGTGGAACTGATGTTGGAACGCATGTTCTCCATTATATGTTGGAAATATTCCTGAATAAATCAAACATTCAGAGATTATCAATGAGGAAGCACGCACAATCTTGAGGCTTGGATTCTAAGTAGAAAAGGAATGATATCTTGATTGGTTTGCCGTTTCAAATTTACAAGGATATTTTCAACCAAATTTCAATAGCAAAGTAGATGTCAGATGTGGAGTTGATTTTCAATTAATGGGGGCTTAGTTATATCTGAGAGATTGTCAGACTCACTGGGGTGATTAAGATTTCAAAGGCAGGGCTGTTGTGTAAATTAGAAAATACCAGCCAGGAGGTCAATAATTGCACCCAGTGGTAAGCGCCTCACTTTGAAAAAAAAAGATTCAACCAATTAGGAGGTCAAGCTATCAAGCTCTAAGCTTCCTACAAGAATCACTGGGTTTCACTGGTAATAGTTCAAGGCACGTTTAATCATTTCAGGTAGGAGCATGGACGGGTGAAGAGATCTCTTATATTAGAAAAAGAGCGGTATTTTGATGCAAATACAGCTTGTAGGGCTACAAGGTTATGTGTAAGACAAAGAAAAGAAAAAAAAATCACAGGAGTTTCCATCTGGTAAATACCAAACTTAACACAAGTCGCCTCCTCCAAAGGACGTTGCACACTGCACAAACTCCACCAAGGCTGTAATGGTAGCCCGAAATCTAGATTTTGTATTTCTTTGTCAGTGTCATTTTTTTAATGTAAAAATGAAAGTCACACATGTAGTTTTTTTGAGATCGGTAGTAATCCCTGACAAAATATGTGAAGTTTGGTGCACCATTTCAATGTTTCATTGCAAAAATTGGTTTATATGGCAGAAGGAAAGATGCATTGATTTCCTGAATTTATCTAATAATATCAATTCACCTCTGGTGCCTGATGTGTTTTCCCTCTTTCAATTTCAGGAATTAACATATCTTGCAAATGGAAATCATTGAAAATCTTGTCAGTTAAGTATGAGGACCAAACCTGACAGATTTCACCTTTGCTCAATCTCCCAGTGAAACAGATCAGGTCCAGTTATGCATCTCCCTGGGATGACAGGAAATTTGATTTGTAAGCATTTATTTTTCCAATAAGGTTTGACATTTTCTAAATTCCTTCACATGCTGTACAGCTCACCATAAGGTAAAAAAAACTTGATGGACTAGAATCCTTTTCCCTGTTTTACATTCACATAGGACTAAAGAAGGTATTTTTGAAGAAAAGCAAACTATAATTGTTTCCAATGTTGGTATTAATTTCCATTCCATGGTTTAACAGGGACTATTCAGGGTGAAGAGGGAGTTGCCTAAAATGACCTCTTAACTTCATTTTTTGTATTTTGGGTAAAAGTTATTTGGTTAACCAAAATTGTGCACAGTAAATATGGCACTTGTATTGTTAAAAAAATAACTCAAACTAACAGCTCCCAAAATGGGATAGAATTTAAGGTAATAAATGTTGCACTTGCTTGAAACAATGTAACAAATGAGGTATTTAAAATGTATGAGTATGTATCTTAAGATTAATTCCATACAAACAACTGCTTCTTGGCACTGCCAGAATATTTTCCCAGTTTGAATTAATCCCAGCTAAACTGAGTGCACTCAACCAATTTAAAATAGGTTGATCTCAACCAATTTCGAATAGTTTGATCTCAACCAATTTTAAATAGGTTGATCTCAACCAATTTTAAATAGGTTGATCTCAACCAATGAGACATAAACCAAATGGGTGTCCCTTGGATTTACATCTTGTCAGTTGAGATCAACCAAGTTGAAGTTGGTTGGTTTCATCCCAGTTTCACTGGAATGGTCTCAACTCAGCCAATTATTCTGGCAGTGTGGCCATTTGCAATGAATCAACCCCATTTAATATAGATTGTGTGCATATAGTATTTTTTTGCTACATTTACTGGCTCATAATTATTGGTACAATCCTGAGCAGTTAAAAGAATCAAAAGCAAGCCATTTCCAAACAGGTAGCCCAATGTGTACACAGGAAACTTAAACAAACCATTGGTGTGCCTGGAGACACGCCAACGGCACTGCCAGCATGATTGCCCAGGATGAAGTCATCCCAGTTAAACTGGGATGCACTCAACCAATTTAAACTTGGTTGAAATCAACTGATGAAATATAAATCCAAGGGACCCCCCTTGGTTTTATATTTCATTGGTTGAGGTCAACCTGCTTTAAATTGGTTGTTTGCATCCTAGTTTAACTGGGATGAACTCAACCTAGGCAATTATGCTGGCAGTGCAGGCGTTGGCATGCCCACCAAACCCGCCAAATTGGGTTGGGGGGAGGGGCGTGAAAACAGGCCAAAAGCCCCTGGTGTGCACCTGGCTTGGGCGTGCGCCAGAGGCATGCATTTATCAACGCCCTCCAGAGAAACCTTGCATGCATTGTAAATCTTGGGAAACAAGGAAATTAACACATTGAACATAAAAGTAGCTGTTGTAAAAAAAGACTAATTATGCATTTTGTGCAGAAAACATGTCAGACACTAAAAGAGGTGTTAGTTCATCTAGACAGCTGCACGGTGGCCATGGAAGTTGGAATCCACTAAGGAGTGTGTAACAACTCAACGGCCAAATGAACTAGCCCTGAAAGTGGATGGCACTTAAGTGTATTACCCATACCTCACCATTAATATTATTCTATATATTAATGAGTAGGAAGTTGTGGAGTTCATGTAGCAAAGCCTTGACAGTGATACTTGGTAGAACAGCCTCTAGTGCAGATGTTGGTGGAAGTCAACAATATTCAAGTGAGAACCTTGAAGACTGAAGTGGGGAAGGGTTCCATGGTAACAGCAGTTGGACATGGGTTAGTTGGTCCTAAGAAATAGGGAACCTTGATTTTAAAGAAATGCTTTTGTTAGCATCCACCTATCAAAAGGGAATGTAGTTAAAATTCTACAACTGGGATACATATTTTGAATGGCAACATGAATGAACTTGGTGAAGTCTGCAGGGGCCCCAGGAATTGTTTTCTTTTCTCCTTAACAATCTGAAACCCTGGAAGCAAATTATTTGGAGATAGGGTTTAATGATTGGTAGAGATTTACAACTCTATGAAGTCTGGTTTGTCCTTGAGGATCCTTGAAACATCAAGGGATTGAAAAAGTCTTGTACCCATTGTGGAACTACTCTAAGGCAAGAATAGAGCTTGGAAGGGAAATGTATAACTACACTAGTACTAATGTAAGTTATGACAAAGGTGCTGATATAAGAGCTGCCTTCCTGACTAATGCTGATGGGGAAGATTGTAACACTAAGAATAAAATAAAAGGTGTGGCTTTTCTATGTTAATATTAGACTGACTAGTACTTATAAGCTGGCTATTAATACCTCTAAGGTATGGGGAGATGAGGAGGAGTTGTGAGGGAAAAGTGGCTTTTGTAAAAGGTTTAATGGCAAGGATATCTAAATTGTCTAGGTAAAAAGTGTCTTTGAAGAAAATGAATCTAATATTGGGTGTAAAAGGTCATGCAGTTTGTATGGGGTAGAAATTGAATAGTGGTAATACTAAAACATCAGTGGAGTATTTATGTATGAGGGTCCTTCAAGAGGAGGACAAATTATGAGAACAGTATTACAAAATATGATGATGAGCAAAGACTACTTTAGTATTAGTGATGAACAAAAGTCTACAAGTGTAATGGTTAAGTGAAAGTATGTAGTAATGATGAGCAATGGTTGTAGATTATGTAAGATGTTTTATTTACTGAATATTAATGAGTTGGATGATTTAAGCCATTTAACAGAAAAGAAAAGAATGTACCAATGAAAACTATGAAGGCTAATATCTTCTGATCCAAAAGGAAATCAAGGGTGGTTTTAGTGAGTGAATAGAGGTAAAATAGGGTGTATAATCTGAATCTGGAATAATATTGATGAATATATGAATGGTTTATTAGATGTAGAAGAAGTGATGTGAGAAGGAACAGGATTACCACACCAGCCGTACCAATATCTGCATCAGGTCCCCAAGGTGATCAGCCTCTGGTCAATAGAATCATGTAGATAAGGGAAGTCAAAAAATAGATCCATAACTTTGGCAAAAGGATTGGCTCATAGGGCAGAGCTTATTGGGCCCTTGATAGATCTTTAGGGACCTGACTAGGACTACTTCTGGGTAAAACTTGAGGCAGACCTGGATGGGACCTTTTAGTGATGTCTTGGGTAGCTTTGGCTAACATCATTGCATCTGGAAAGCATTTAACTGTCAACTATGAACTGTTATGGACAAGAGGAATCTGAGGGTCTAATTCAAACATTGCATTGTGATGGCCAGAAAGTGGTGTTGAAACAATGTGATTTCTGCCCAGTGCTCTGCATGTCAAAGTGAAGAAATTCAACCAAGCGCTGGTAAACGGCGGGAGTAACTATGACTCTCTTAAGGTAGCCAAATGCCTTGTGATCTAATGAGTGATGCGCATGAATGGATTAACAAAACCAGGGAATCTCAAAGCTGCATTGAAATAGAGCTTTATGCTTGTGAACCATTATCTGGGGGTAAAGCTGGCTAAGTGGAAAGACTTTGTCAGTTTCCTATATAAATAATTGAAAATATGTGCAGGGGTAAATCCTTTGCAGACAACTTCAATTGGAATGGGGTACTGTAATCGGTAGAGTAGCCTTGTTGCTACAATCCACTGAGGTTCATCCCTTGTTCTGAAGATTTGTTCAACTTTTTTGAACTCTGGAATTGTCTGTACTTCAGGGCTATACATTAAAAAAATTCATGCTTGTTTGTTTTTTTTCTTTTCCATTTTTTTGTTGTTAACAGATTTCTTTTCAGTTTTTTCCAGCTAAAATTTTCTCTACTTCAGGGCTATACCTAAAACCTTTTTAATTGAGGACTATGCCTGAAAACTTTTTACTTCAGGGCTACCTGGTGACTTTGAGGATTTGAGAAATTCTTTCAGCCAAGGACCATTTTTTTTTTGTGTTATACTTTAAGCATCTTAGCTTATTATTTAACACATGGAGAAAGTCCCCAGAAAATGACCCTTCCGTCCAATGATTAATTATTAGGGTAGTTGTGTAGAAAATAAATGTGTGCATATCTACATGAATATATATTTTTGCATAATTCAAAGGAATATGGTCACCCTATAATACTTTGTAGGGAAACTTGATGGGGATTTTTTTTCTTTTTTTTTCTTGGCCTCTGGTTGTGAATCCGTCAAGACACTGGTATTTCCTCTGGGGCCATACCACAGTGAACTTACTGCATCCTGTCTGATCTGTGCAGTCAAACACTGTAGGGCCAAGTCATTAGTTAGGTGACCACATGTGAATACTCTGGTGCCCCAGGTTTTTTTATTTGGAGATTTCTTGTTGCAGTCAATTTTTTGATCACATTTGCAGTGTAGGGGTTATCATCTGAGCTTCCCATATTGGATTTGCTTAGGACCCAGGTTTGAATCCTGGCAGATGTATTTTTTTTTGAAAAGCTTAGCAGGTTGTTGAGTTCATCAATGGTATAAGGTGTTTTCTTAGTTTCAATGATTTTTATTATCTATCAAGATTGCTATGAGGTTTTGTGGAGCCAAACACATTTAATGAGTTGTATGGTCAAGGTGTGTTGACTAGTGTTAGGAAAAGGGATTCAGTGTGGTGAGGCTATGCAAGGTGTGTGGTGTGGTTTTGTTGAGGTGTGGTTGAGGTGTGCATATTTGATATTTATTGTGGTTGAGGTGTGTGGTTTTTTATGGTTGAGGTTTGTAGTTGAAGCTGGTGAGATGTGTTTTCTTGTCTTTTTTTTTGGTGATGTGTAGTTAAATTTGGTGAGGTGAGAGGTGTGTGGAGTTGAGGTGTTGAGTGGTGGTTGGTGTGTGGAGTGTGTGGAGGTGTGGATTTGAGTGAGGTGTGTAGTTGAAGTGAGTGTGGTGTATAGTTAGTTGAGGTTTGTGAGGTGTGTAGTTGAGGTGTGTGAGGTGTGTAGTTGAGGTGTGTTTAGTTGAGGTGTTTGAGGTGTGTAGGTGAGGGGTGTTTAGTTGAGGTGTGTGAGGTGTGTAGTTGAGGTGTGTTTAGTTGAGGTGTGTGAGGTGTTGAGTTGAGGTATACTGTAGTTGAAGTTGATCAGGTGTGTAGTTGAGTTATGAAAGTTGGTGAGGTGTGTAGTTGAGGTGAGGTGTGTAGTTCAGATATACTGTAGTTGAAGTTGTTGAGGTATAAGACTTTACATGTGTAAATGGTGTTGTGTAACATGAATCCCAATCAAGCAGTGGACCAACTTTGACCTGAGACAGGGGGGTTTATCACTCCTGCTATACTACATGGGAGTGCAAAACAACAAATCAGTGTGTACATCACACAAACCCATCATGAAATATCAACTCAATTTTGAGTGTACAAAGTAATTATACAAAAGCATGTAAATATGTAGTGATCCAGCTGGGCTTTAGACGACCCTGCCAAAAAGTGAGATTTAAGGATGACTCATGAAAAATTGACTAAGGTCTATTATCTCATAACTCATTATGTAGTTTTCAAAAAGCTAAACATACACCAAGTGATAATAGGGCTCTTTAGATGTTCACTTTAACACCTTTATGAATGTTTTTTCAATGTGAGAATGGACCAGCAGATAAAAGGCGGTTGATTGATGCTAGTAAAATAGCAAAAATGTATACCTAGAATCTGACATGCCTTCTGATTGAAAGTAGAAATATGCTCAATTATTACTTGGAAATATGATTATATGTTTGGAAAGTTATCATAATGAGCTCATTTGATGAAAAAACTTGACAACAATTTCCAGGACAGTTTCAAATTAAATCACACTACACGCCATAGGGAGACAAAGCCCAGAACAACAAAGAAAAAAATTTGGTCCTGAAAATGTCTTGTTCTGTTTTCAAAAGAGCCAAGCAAACTGTTGGTAGTTTGGTTATTAATCTAAAGAGACATTGCCATTTTGTGGTGAATTGAGGACTCTCAATGGTAGGAAGTGTGCAGTGTTTGTAACAACTTGTTGCCCATAGGAGCTTGACTATACCTTTCTGTTTTGAAAGATCAAAGCAGAAGTTATAGTCAGGCATCACAAAACAGCCGCCAGAGACATTGTATCCATCAGTAGGCGTTGCAAGGGACCCATCAGACAAGTGTGTAGGAACGAATAATGCAAAAGCATAGGTTGAAATATCCTGATCATCACAGTGCGAAGAGTTGTAAAAGCTATGAGTCGTGAAGGTAATGTGTGGAGCACAGTCGAATTTCCCAAGTTCATCTTCAAATCGGAAAGAAGAGAGGGAGGGTATGTCGTTCTTGGCCATGATGGATCGATTATCATTGAATGGAATATTGGCTAGCTTGTGAAACATTTGACCCAAGATTTCAGAGAATTTTGATGATCTAGAGGCAAGATTTTCATACTGTGGAAAGAGAGTGCAAATAACTGATTCCAAGATATAAACACCAAAAAGTTCAAAAGACTTCATTGCCTTCCTCCATCCAAAAGCCCACATATTTCCTCCCCACATGCGTGAACGTCCTACAGGATTAACAAATGTCTTGCTTTCGTGGAGGAAGGTGGTAACAAAGTTGATATCGCTTTTCTCAGCCTCGGAAATTTCTTCAATCGGAATAAATTCAGCCACAGCTATAATATTTCCATTGTTTGTTTTATCGGCTACAACGACTTTTCCATGTCCAAAGTGATGGAAATTATCAACAAGGTTTTGAGCATATTCAAGTTTGGCAGAAGTAGGCTTTCTTGGAGGTTTCTTGTCTTCAGCTTCAATTTCTGGATAGAGATGGCATTTGTGGAAATTCCGGAAAGACCAAATCACAGGTTTTGTTACACCGTCTTCATTGATTTCAGACTTATATCCAGAGTTCTGGCTGTTATCTTGTCTGCGTTTGCGTGCCCTGGACTTCATAATATTCTTTGCACTTTGGGTTGACTGCATTTCTAAGTGTCTCAACTGAATCTGCGGCTGAATTGAATGAGTCTGATGATTGCTTGATCAAATGGTGAGGTAGATGGAATTGGAGTGTAACTGGGCTTACAGGTGTTGCACTGTGCGCTAAGATTTCCTATTTTCTATTCGTAATTGCCTGAGGAAATTGTCACCAAGCAGGGCAGGCTTTGTATAGCCTGCTTTGGGAGAACAAGATAAACAACCATGTGACCTCAGGAATTGAGGCGCTTTCTAGAAGAATACAGATTTAAATACAGGGGTTCTTATCCCTAACATTGCCACTAATGGAGTATTATGTATTCAACCACATCACTTGGGATTCAGTGAACCAACCCTGGCTGTCTTGTATCAAACCCAGTACACCTAGTCTGCTAGACTTGAAAATGATACAAACACAGCAGCGCTCATTGTCCTCACCCTTGATTTGGGCTCAAACCATTTTCCAATTATGTATCTCTCATACCAAACACTTGCCATACAATGTGCACGGATTACCCATGTCCCATCACATCCACTGAACAATCTTGTGAAACATTCCACTGAAAAATCTTGTGAACAATGTTGAAGATTGCTTTGCCACATGTTCTATGCCTCTACTGCTCTGACTGATACCTGGTTTCAGAGCACCCTCTTCACAAAGGGCTTTCAATTATTCCATATTGTTCCACTAACATCTGAGACTAGAGAATCCATGCAAGGCTTAGGGAAGAAGTTTTTTGGAGGCCTTCCCTACAGGCATGGAATTTCCTTCTACTAAACTCTGTCTGGCCAGAACATGTAACTTCCAGGGTGGAGTCAGGGGCCACATCACATTTTTATTCCAGGAATAATAAGCATGGTTCTAAGTATCAGCTCTTAGCCCTGCACTTGGGGCCAATAGGCAAGCCCAGCAAGTCAAGGAAGATCTCAGAGAACCCCATGCAGGGCATGGGTTCAACCAATGAACACTTTCATATGCATGGCTGCTATGTACCAGAACCCTCCAAAGGGGGGCACAACCTTGCAGGGAGGCATAGACAGTCACCTTGTGGCTTGTAGTATTGTGGCTTCCAAGGGGCTGTGAGCCTTCCTTGCTCAGGAATTCATGCCAACCCTTGGTGCAGTGTGCCCACTTAAATTTGTTGGCCTTGGTGCAGTTTCTGTAAGAGCCCATCAGTTTGCCACTTGCCTTCATTGGTACAGTTGTGAAAGGCATCGGTCCATCAATTTTTAGAGCTCAACACCTCATAAATCAAAAAACTGGGTTTATTTTGGTGGATTTTGAGTCAGGTCAAGGCAAGGCCCAACCCATTTCACATGGTACTTGAACCTGGGGGCCTGAGAAAAGGAGGTTTCATTTCTGTCACTTCCATTAGAAGCTCAGCTGTTTGTGTGATATCTGCTAATGCAAGTACTGGTGGCGTGCGGGATAGGATTGGAATATTTTAGTGCCACTACTAGTCCTGCTGCTGCAATTGCCTTTGATAATGGTGATATATGACCCATCAAGAATGAGTCCTTGATGATAACACCTGTACCACTCTTCCAGGAGATTTGACTTTGACAACTTGATGGTTTTATTTCAATTGAAAGGGAAAAACAACAGAAAAACATAAAAAGGAGTAATGATTGGCATAACAAAGGTGAAAAAAGAGTAACAATTGGTATCAGAAGGGTGAAAAACAGTGTCAAGTCAAAACTTGTAAAGACAAGGTAAAACAAAAAATCTTATAGAAACACAATTATTGCTCTAGAGGAGTCGCTTCAGAAGGGGGCTGAAGTTCAACTCCCTGTTGGTATGAAGGGACAATGGGGAGATGGAGACTACAGAAAAAGAGGAAATCACACTGGATGGCATTAGCCAAGTTGAACGCAGTGAGAGACCCATCATCATCAATAATCACCCTGATGATGATGCATTGGGTCTTGCGCCAGATAGGCTCTGGGGGAGGCTCATCTCTCAGCGTCAACAGTTTGGTGAGAAGGCACACGCCGGGGGGGAACATTGTGCGGTTGTTGATTGGTGCGCCAAAGATGCCGCAGACACCTAAAGTCAATGCAAGTTGTTGATCAGCAATGACAAAAAAGAAAACATAATTGAAGGAAACATCTCTACATACCAAATAGTAGGAAGGGGAGAAGGATCTGATGCGGGTACTCCTTGGGCTCCAAGTTCCCAAGAATCTTATTTTGAAGGTTGGAACCCGCCTTGTGCAAGTCCAATGCTTCTTGAAAGCAGGTGAAGGCTGTCAAGCTGCCCCGAGCAAAGTTGATCTTCTTAATTAATGTGTTCAGCCCGGTGTGCAAAATAGTGGGGTTGGTGCGAAGGAACATTGCTTTGTTGACTGCGTAAGCCCACTCGGTCTTCTAAGTTATTTGGGGTTTGAGCAGGGAGAGAATAATTCCTTGGAATCTTTTGTAAGCCTTTTTTGGTATCTGAGTGTTGGGTTTCATTATTGCCTTGAGCTTGAGGGCTTTGGGGAAAAACTCTGAGGTCTCCACAGGAAAAAAAATAGACTCGCAGGCTATACACGGAGAGCATATTCAGTCATAGATTCATGAAAGAAAAAAAAATCAAGCAACACACCTTCCTCAACCTTGTTGATCCACTTTTTGATGTCCATGGTTGACTCAATGTTTACCGTGATGTGGCCAATGTTTGAGGGGGGAAAGTGGACTGCAAGCATTCCCTCAAGAATAATTTTAACATTTGTGGAAACCTCAGCAACCAATGAATTGGGTGCCAAGAAAGCTGTGTGTTGCTTGAAAACCCCGGCGGTCTGGGCCCAATCTTCAGCAGGCTGGAGAAACAGTGAGCTATTGCTGTTGGCTTTATCTTTGAATTTTGAGTATATCTGGGAAAGCTGGCACTGTCAGCCTCAGGAAAGATGGATAAATTAGACAATTTCATGTTCTTACCTTTTGGATTAGATCCCCAAAAATCTGCTTCTGGGGTGATTGCAGGGATATCAGAGATAAAATTTCCTCTGCATCATGCAATGTCAGCGGAGTAGTAACAAACGGTGGCACGAAATTTGACAAGGCCCAAGTCGGTGTAGCGTTAAGAGACCGTGCGGCTGATGGCAATCCTGGTGTGAGCCTGTGTCTCTTGAGTGACAACAGAAAACAAGGAATTGGGGAAGGATAAGTAACAAATTACTCAGTGGAAACATAAACACAAGTTATCAAATGGTAAAGTAAAGATCTTGAATGATCTGGGGAGCTGCCAACTGAGGGTCAGCCACTTATTCCTCAAATGAAACTGGGAGAAGGAGCCTGGTCAAAGGAAACTGAAAGCCAGCCAATCTTTTTCTGGTCAAAAGAAACTGACACAAGGATCCTTAGATGGAAACCTGGTTGATTTTCCCTGATAAAATCAACAAAAATGCAAGGGGATGAGATCAAGGAGTGATCAATCAATCTGGTGCTAGTTGTCAGCTTGCTACTAGTTCAGAGACAACCTGACTAGAACAAAAATAAACATAAAATAAAATATATAGTATTAATCATTTAACAAAGAGTAATAAATGAATAATAATAAGATAAAGCAACATAAAAAAGTAATATGTAAATAACAAATCAATTATTACACAGTGAATTAATAATAAATAAACAAATACAATATTAAGTATAAAACAATGAATATTTTAATAAATAATAAGATAAATGGAAATAATATTTCATAATCTTAAAAAGCGTGTAAAATAACCTAGGGTACTTCAGCCAAAGTACCCCAGATAACTTAAAAATTCTAGTAGTAAAACAACTTGAAAGAATATTACCACTAAAGTGCTGAATTAATTATTATACATTAAAATACAGAATAAAAACCATAAATACATGTACAAAACCACAAAATCACAATGTATTTAAGTAAGAAAATAATAAAATAAATACATATGACATCAATAATATAAGTATATAATACTAGTAATATACTATATTATCTATTTTATTTATCTATTTTATTTAATTCAATACTAAGTACACTAAGGATGATTCAGAGGGACAAAGACCACAAACCAGAGGAAGGAAATAACATGAGAAACTTC
This sequence comes from Puccinia hordei, assembly GCA_007896445.1. NCBI lineage: Eukaryota > Fungi > Basidiomycota > Pucciniomycetes > Pucciniales > Pucciniaceae > Puccinia > Puccinia hordei. The sequence goes on from RDRW01000646.1 coordinate 41,076, forward strand.
TGAAAATAACAATTGAACAACTGTTCTGTCAGCTTGCTACTAGTTCAGAGACAACCTGACTAGAACAAAAATAAACATAAAATAAAAAATAGTATTAATCACTTAACAAAGAGTAATAAATGAATAATAATAAGATAAAGCAACATAAAAAAGTAATATGTAAATAATAAATACATTATTACATAGTAAATTAATAATAAATAAACAAATACAATATTAAGTATAAAACAAGGAATATGCTAATAAGTAATAGCATAAGTGGAAATTTTATTTCATAATCTTAAAGAGCGTGTAAAATAACCTAGGGTACTTCAGCCAAAGTACCCCAGATAACTTAACACTTCTAGTAGTAAAACAACTTGAAAGAATATTACCACTAAAGCGCTGAATTAATTATTATACATTAAAAATAAAAACCATAAATACATGTAAAAAACCACGAAATAACAGTGTATTTAAATAAGAACATAATAAAATAAATACATATGACATTAATAATATAAGTATATAATACTAGTAATTTACTATATTATCTATTTATTTATTTATTTTATTTAATTAAATACTAAGTACACTAAGGATGATTCAGAGGGACAAAGACCACGAACCAGAGGAAGGAAATAACATGAGAACCTTCTGAAAATAACAATTGAACAACTGTTCAAAATAAATATATTACATCCTTATTGGGAAATTATTGATTGACAGATCTCTGCAGTCATGCATTCCCAAAGAGCCTGCATGACAGGGATCAAACAAGAAGCTCTTGAAGTGCCCACAGAACAAACAAATACATGTATTTCACATTGTACACAATACAAAATAATTAAACTCTGACAAATGTGATCAACAGGTACATGTGATATTTAATCAATACATTTTGACATGTAATTAAAACCTTTGATCAACACATCTAAAAAACCTTGTCAGAGGTTCAGAAGCGCCTCAAGATGCCAGCAAAAGAGCTTAGACAGGATGTACCCATAGTAGACAGCCTGTACATATGGAAATTTGATTAAACAACTACATACAATTGTGTTAAATCTTAACCCCATCCTTTTAAATGTTCCCATAGCCAAAAATACATCCTGTGTTTCGCCATCAGGGCTCCAGAAAGGCATTTAAGGAGCCCTTGTTCCCCCTGTATTTTGCCTCCTCATGCTTTAATATATATACTACCACCTGTACCCACTTACATAGCTTTACAAATTGTTATTCTGTCTGGTAAGGTCCTAGTATCTGTTCTTTAGCCCCTTCTTACTCCCCTGAAATTGCTCAGTGTCCACCCAGCTCTTCCAACACCCTTTCCAAGCGCTTCCAACTGCCCAATTTCCCCCTGGAAGAACCTCAAGTCTGTAAAGGTAATTTATTACTAGTAAGTAGATAAACCTTTCTCTTGAGATTCTCCCCCCATCTTTTATCTGGGATTTAAACCACCCCTGTTTACAGGCCCCAGTGTGTTCAGGTACTTAAATCCTCTGCTTGCAAGATACCTTTGAGGGATTAAACCACCCCTGATTTATCAGGCCCCTCATAATTTTAATTATATTAAATTTATTTAATACAATTAATTATCTTTTACCGCTCATACCTCATATCCTTATTGGTATTACCTTTTATAAATCCTCCCAGAGCTTTATATTGCTCTTTATCGTTTATTTTGCACCTTGTGTAGCTAGAAGGATTAATCCTTGGCATCACAGAGGCTGACACTAGTTGAGGCTTTGTCAAGCAGGATTTAATCCTATGGAGTTATACCAGTAATGGTTTTCCAGTGATTTAGTAGAAAAAGGGAAAGGGGGGAGGATAAGACATAACAGACAGACTAGAGATAAAGGATTGGAGAAAAGTTGATGATGTAGCAGAAGAAGGGAATCACTGGTTGATTAAATGACAGTTGAACTGGGAAGTAATCAGAGAAGTGAGGGCCTTACTTAATATTCCAAAACCTTGGTGAGGAAGCTGCTGGGGTTCAACTGGTTGAAGTCCTTTTACTGAAGTGTGTGGTTGTTGTGTGGTATTCTGGAGTCTGTGTATCTTCTGGGGTGTAGAGGATAATCAGACTCAAAAATTTTCATAGTTTGATGACATAAGCAACGCTGGCTTGTGGTCAGCTTGCATCTGAAACACGGCATAACAGCATATAGAATAAATTCACCAGTATTTCATTACTATGTGAAGGAGTAAGATATCGAGAAAATGCTCTGTCAGCCTTAGAGCTAATACCATTAGCCTACAAGTCTTCCTTACACACACTCTTTTAGACCAAAACTTAATCATATCTTTTAAATTTTTGAACTTACACTTGTTTTGACTTCAGATTCTGTTTCCTCATCATATTCTAGCCCTAGGTACAACTGAGAATTTTCTCTATATCTTACTCCTTCACAGAGTAATGAATTGCTGGTGAATTTATTCTATATATTGTTACGCTGTGTTTCAGATGCAAGCTGACCACAAGCCTGCACTGCTTATGTCATCAAACTATGAAAATTTTCGAGTCTGAGTATCCTCTACACCCCAGAAGATACACAGACTCCAGAATACTACACAACAACCACACACTTCAGAAAAAGGACTTCAACCAGTTGAACCCAGCAGCTTCCTCAACAAGATTTTGGAATACTAAGTAAGGCTCCTCACTTCTCTGATTACTTCCCAGTCCAGCTGTCATTTAATCAACCAGTGAGTCCCTTCTTCTGCAACATCATCAACTCCTCCCAAGTCCTTCTTCTCTAGTCTGTCTGTTCTGTCTTATCCTCCCCTCTTTCCCTCTTCCTACTAAGTCACTGGCACACCAATATTGGTATAATTCCATAGGATAAAGTCCTGCTTTATAAAGCTTCTCATAAGACCAGATTAATTGATCACTCCTAGATCTTGTCCCCTTGCATTTTTGTTGATTTTATCAGGGAAAATCAACCAGGTTTCCATCTAAGGATCCTTGTGTCAGTTTCTTTTGACCAGAAAAAGATTGGCTGGTGTTCAGTTTCCTTTGACCAGGCTCCTTCTCCCAGTTTCATTTGAGGAAGAAGAGGCAGACCCTCAGTTGGCTGCTCCCCAGATCATTTAAGATCTTTTCATTACCTTTTCTTAAAGTGTGTTATTTTTCCCACTAAGCAATTTATTGCTTACTTTCCCCAATCCCTTGTGTTCTGTTGTCACTCAAGAGACACAGGCTCACATGCTCAGTAGTAACTAGGGCTAAAATATGATGAGGAAACAGAATCTGAAGTCAAATCAAGTTTAAGTTCAAAACTGTACAAGATATGATTAAGTTTTGGTCTTAAAATGTGTGTAAGGAGGACTTGTAGGTTAATTGTATTAGCTCTAAGGCTGACATTCCCTACCACCAAAAGAGGTTGCATCTACAGGATGTAACTTAATCAGTTGTTCCTTTTTTCACTCCTGAATCTCCTAATTAGTGTGCTAGATTCTGGAATGTCTTGTTCCAATAGCCACTCATCTTGATCAGCACTCATACCCTTGTATCTGGCTAGGTAAATTTTCACATCTCTGTTATCAACTCTTAGTCTTTTTTCTCTGAGGATCTTTGAGATGACTTTGTCCTTGGTGGATTTCTCTAAGGTGGGGATGACTACTTTGACTTGCTGCCTCAGAGGGAACTTGGTCACATCAGGGGAGTGATATGGTTTTACTAAACTGACTGGGAAGGTGGGGTGCTTCCTGCTGAACTCTTCTGTAAGGTTCACCTCTACTGCATTCTTTCCATGCAAGGCTTTGATCACAAAGGGACCAGCAAATGAGTCACTCATCTTCTTGGGACCAGAGAGATTGTTGAAGTTGGTAGGACCTGGTCTCCTACTTTGAACTCTGGTTCCTTATGGGTTTTGTCCCATCTATCTTTATTGTAGGTAGTAGCTTCTCTAATGCATTGTTCAGCATGTTCTCTAGCTTTATCAAACATTTTTCCATAGGTGCATGCTGTGGGATGGATGTCAATATTATCTTGTTTTATGAAGTCTTTTGGGAGGTTAGGGAGCCAGCCTTTTTCCAAGATAGCAGGAGCTTTACCTGTAGTAGAGTGGACACTGGTGCTATAAGCCAATTCCAAGATGGGTAGTAAGGAGACCCAGTCATGAGTGTATCCATCATTGTCTTTAAATTCAAGTCCATAGGCGCAGAACCTCCTGATCATGTCCTCTAATGTTTGGATCATTCTTTCAGCTATCCCATCAGTCTGAGGGTGGTAAGCAGTGGAGAAAGAAAGCTTTGTGCCTAGCATACTGTGCAACCCAGTCCAAAATTCAGAGGTAAATTTAGGGTCTCTGTCAGAGATGATGACTCTTGGTATTACTGTCCTTGGTATTACTCTGTTCCAGAAAAGTATGGCAGTGTCCATGGCAGATTCTTCTTTAAAACAAGGAATGAATATTGGTGCTTTGGAATATCTGTCAACTACCACTAAGCAGGCATTATAGCTAGCTGCTCCTCCTGGTGATAGGGAGGTTACCCAGTCCATGTTGTTTATATCCCAAGGATTGGAAGGTTCAGCTATCTTCATTAGTTGTCCAAATCTTTTTCCATTTGTTTTATTTGCTTTCTGACACCTTTCACAGGAAGCACAATACTCAATAGTGTCTTTTCTCCAAGTGGTCCACCAAGCTGTATCAGCTACTTTCTCTATGGTTCTGTCTTCAGACAAATGACCAGAGTAAACACTATCATGACACTCATGAAGGATGGTGTTGATATTAGGGGTGTCTACTATAACTATCACTGAATTATGCTTGTCTCTGAAGTAGAGGAGTTCATCAAAGAGGGAGAATCTTCCTTCTACATAGGTGTAAACCCCCCGCGCGGGCTTCACCAACAATTCAAGATTACATAATCAACTCGACCAGTACTTAAACTCATCACTCCCCGCACCCCACCTAGCTCAGTAGAGACTCTAACATTTATTCCTACTGAGCTAGGTGAGTAATATCATTTCTCTTATCCTTCCTTCTTTTCATTACCTCATTTCTTTTATTCCAGTTGTATATACAGAGAGACTCTAACATTTATTCCTACTGAGCTAGCAATATAAACTCAGGTTCTAGAATCGGTCTCCCAAGACATAAGGTCTTGTTCTAGCGCCCCAACTCACGAACAGTGAAGAAGTCGAAAAGCGATTTCTTACACTTTTTTTTTCTCGAACCTCAACACCCAACATCCTGCTCGACTCCGTTTCATGTCCACCAGACGAAACACGTCGACCAACGACTTACTTCCATTCTCTGACCCTGAAGCAATCCTTCGAGCTAGTAACGCGGAACGCCGCCGTTTAGCTGATTTAGCAGTCCAGTCAAGCCAACCACTGGACCCGTCTTCAATTACTCTTCCAACCACTCCCCCTCCTGAAAATCCCCCCTCCACCGAAATCCCTCCACTGGTCATCAGACCTCTGACGATGCAGAGCGCAAACCAGACCCCCAATGAGACAGGCCAACGACAGGGAGACACTCTACAATCCGAGCTCCCTGGGGACCCGAAACGCGACATGTCTTCAACTCGGGAGCTCGTGCGGCTCCTCCTGGCGGCCCAGCATTCTAGCACCATCCAAGCTCAAGCGGACCGTGAGGCCGTTGCCGCGGAGCGTAAAGCGACTGCCGAACGTTTTGCCCAATTCGAGAATGCTATGGTTCAAATGGCCATCAAACCAGAACCGGCATTTCCCAAAACCGCGCAGTCGCATCGAGGGATTGACCTTCAACGTTTTCGCATCACGGACGGCCCATCATTTAAAGGGCCATTCCAATCGGTAGAGCCATTCATGAACTGGATCCGGGCCCTTGAGATTTTTTTTGATACCAAAGGAGTCGTTCTTGATGCCGATAGGATCCGAATTGCAGGAGGTCTACTTGAAGAAACTAACTGTTTATCCTACTACGCCAACGACGTCGGCACACATCTTCTAAACACGTGGACCGCCTTCAAAGAGGGGCTCGCCGGATTTGCCCTCCCCTCCTTATGGTGTACCAAACTGCGCGAACAACTTCGCCTGCTGAAGATGTCTGAAGCCGAATCCTTTCTCGCCTATAGCACGAGGGCCCGTTCGCTTCGTACGATGATAAACTTCAACCGACACTCCATCGGCGATTTCAATCTAGCGGAGGCAGTCACGTTCGGACTACTTCCGGACTTGAAGATGAAAGTACATGACTTTCAACTCCTTTTACAAGTTCCGTTCACCTACTCCAGCTTCGAACAGCGAGTAGCAGGTTTTGATGATCATCTGCCTCGCCGTGCGATGTCAAAGCCTAAACCAACTACTCAAGTTGCCCAAGCGACGACACCACGTCTTAGCCGCGAACAGGCTTTATGGAGGCTCAGAGCCTACATGGACTCCAAGGGACTATGCCATCATTGCAAGACTATGTGTGGCAATACTCCTGGGGCCTGCCCAAATCCAGGGGACCGCTCTTACGTCGCCATCCCCGAAAGCTTCAAGACGCCTCCCAAGCCAGATGATTACAAGCCCCCTCGCCCGAAAAGCCAACCGACTAACTTCACGAACACCGCGGGTAGACCAACACAACCGCCTGCAGGCAGATCAACTACAAAATCGGCCACGGTAGCCGCGATGACAGAAGACGAATCCAACTTGTTCCCTGAATTGGATCAAGCATCCATTGCCGCTTTGGCGGCGCTCGACGAGGAACTCAAGCTGAGTGCTGAGGAAAGGTACGTTGAGACTTCGCAACCGCATCGCCTCATCCTTGACCTTGTTTGTAATGGCACCCACTTACGAGGCCTTGTTGACACGGGGTCGGAACTCAATCTAATCTCCGAAGCAGCGGTGGCAAACGCCGATCTCATCAGGCTTGAATTAGCAAGACAGACTAAAGTGACGTTGGCTCTCACCACAAACCTCGACGACGCGTGCATCATACGAAAGTACTGCAAGGCGACTTTCACCGACACGAAGTCGGGCCTGACATTCGACGAAGTCGAACTGAAGATAGGTCCCATTGCCGGGAATCTCGACATGATTCTGGGAACCCCTTTTCTTTCTCAATTTTCCCTCTCTGTTTCTATTCCAACCCGATCGATCCATTGTGAATTGTCTACCAAGTCATCCAGTATTACACAACGCAATGAACAACAACCAGTTGTCCTCACTGAAAAATCTCCAGCTGAGTATCCACAAGAGTCATCCGAAAGGCAAGTACTTACTGAATTCCAGGACCTTTTCCCAGTGGACATTCCCCCCGTCTCGGAGGAAGCAGAGACTGAAGGAATTTTCACCCCAAGCTCTTTCCCGGCTAAGATGCAGGATACGAGCTCCAATGTTCGCCATAAGATCGTGTTGACAAATCCGGAGGCAGTGTTCAATGAGAAGCCTTACGCTTACCCTCAGAAACATCTGAAAGCATGGCAAACGCTTTTCGACCAACACATGACGGCAGGCCGAATACGTCGCTCCACGAGTCAGTATGCATCCCCCAGCTTTATCATTCCAAAAAAGGATCCCGCGGCCCTGCCACGTTGGATTTGTGACTACCGTACTCTCAACAGTATGACAGTTCAAGATCGCTCTCCGCTTCCGAATGTGGACGAACTGGTCCGGATCGTTGCATCTGGACGCGTATTCTTGATTTTGGACCAAACGAACGCGTTCTTCCAAACCAGGATGAGAGAGGCCGACATCCCGTTGACGGCAGTAAAGACACCATGGGGACTAGTTGAATGGTGCGTTATGCCTATGGGGCTAACTAACGCTCCAGCTACACACCAGGCCCGTTTGGAGGAGGCCCTCGGTGATTTGATCAACGATGTGTGTGTCGTTTACCTTGACGACATCGTTGTTTTCTCGCAGTCTTTCGCCGACCACGAGGACCATGTCCGCCAAGTTCTTCAACGGCTGCGACAGGCAAACCTGTACTGCAGTCCCAAAAAGACCCACCTGTTCCAACACAGGATCAAATTCCTCGGACACTGGATTTCAGCAAAGGGTGTCGAACCGGACGACGAAAAGATCAAGGACATCATCGATTGGCCGGCGCCCCGTTCGTCAAAAGGGGTAAAGAAGTTCCTGGGTACCGTCCAGTGGATGAAGAAATTTATCTGGGGGCTTCAGAAGTATGTTGGTACGTTAACCCCTCTCACCAGTTCAAAATTGGACCCAAAAGATTTCAAGTGGGGAGAAGCCGAGGACAAGGCTTTCAATAACATAAAGAAACTCATGACGTCTCTGCCCTGTCTGAGAAAAATCGACTACGAGTTGACCGATCCCTTGTGGCTATTCACGGACGCGAGCGGCTACGGACTGGGAGCGGCACTTTTTCAAGGAGCTGAATGGAAGACAGCAAGACCTATCGCTTACGAATCACACTTAATGACCGCCGCCGAACGCAATTACCCCGTACATGAACAAGAATTGTTGGCGGTCGTCCACGCTCTTCAGAAGTGGAGGATGCTCCTCCTGGGGATGAAGGTCAACGTCATGACCGACCACCATTCACTGACCTATCTCTTGAAGCAACGAACGTTGAGCAAGCGCCAAGCCCGTTGGCTGGAACTTCTGGCGGAGTTTGAAATGCGTTTCGAATATATCCGAGGCGAAGACAACACGGTTGCTGACGCTCTTTCGCGAAAAGAGACCGAGGATGACCCAGATGTTGGGATTGCCGATGTCGCCTGTGTGGCAGCACTAACAGAATTCCGTGCTACGTTGTCGGAGGCCCTTCGATCCAAGGTATTAGCAGGGTACGCCGCAGACCCGTTCTGCACATCTCTACGCAAAGTGTTGCCTCTGCGTGATGGCTGCGTGGAGGAAGACGGGCTGCTGATTGTGGATAACAGATTAGTGGTGCCAAATCACGGAGACTTACGGAAAAGTCTTATTGAGGAAAGTCACAAACGGATCGGTCACCTGGGATACCTTAAAACAATCACTGAACTTCGCCGGGATTTCTTTTGGCCCCGAATGGCCCGCGACACCGCTAAGTTTGTACAGTGCTGCATTACCTGCCAGAAGACGAAGGCGCAAACGACCGCCCCGTTAGGTAGAATGGTCACGCCACCCCTTCCCCGAGCGCCTCTTCAAGACATTGCCATTGATTTCGTCGGACCACTGAAGGCTTCGACCAATTATGACATGATACTGACATGCACGTGCCGACTTTCAGGATTTATACGGATCATCCCCGTACTGCAAAAGGACACCGCGGAGAAGACAGCGGCACTTTTTTTTTAATGGCTGGATTGGCATTTTCGGAGCACCGTCCTCAATAATCAGCAATCGTGATAAGACCTGGACTTCTAAATTTTGGAAGGCCTTAATGGACCGACTCAACATATCCTTTCATATGTCTTCGGCTTTTCACCCGCAGGCTGACGGCCGCAGTGAACGCACAAATAAGACAGTAGGCCAAGTTTTGCGCACGTTTACGGCGAAGAGACAGCACCGCTGGCTGGAAGCCCTACCGGCGGTCGAATTCGCAATCAACTCGGCCGTGAATACTGCCACTAAATACTCGCCTTTCAAACTCATATTTGGCCGAAAGCCCGGACTTTTCCCATCATCAACCAAACACTCAGAATCCCCACCCGGCTTAGACCCCTGGTTGAAGATACGCGAAGGGGCCTGGTCTGAAGCTAGGGATAACCTGTGGGCCAGTCGCGTCCAGCAGGCTCTATATCACAATAAACGGCAATCCGGCTCTACACCGCTGGAGCCAGGTATGTGGGCTCTGCTCAACTCCGCCGACTGGCGCGGGAGGCATCAAGGGGGCGTTGACAAGCTAAAAGAACGTTATGAAGGTCCATTCTTAGTCGAGAAGGTTTTCAATTTCGGTCAGAGCGTGCAACTTGCGCTTCCAGAAGGCGATCGCCGCCATCCTACATTCCACATCTCCAAACTCAAACGTTTCCACGAGGATGCTGAGGATGATGCGAATGGGGAACTACAAAAGTAAGTTCCGCCCATTTATGCACCTCCAGTGGGTTTCTACTACCGCATTGTCGCAACATAACCTCGGCCACCCTGTGAGCACTCCTTTTTGACACGCAGGTCACTCAGCCGGCATCACGACGCGGTGTGTGGAAGCCATGGGACGACGCGACTCGATAACATCCTTTGCCCCATTTTCCCCAAATTCCTTTTTTTCTTTTTCTCTCATCTTTCAATTCTCCCTTTTCAACACTCAGCCACTTCCTTTTTCCTTTTTTTTTCTTTCCTCCCTTTTCTTTCCTTTATACTATTTTCTCTGAATTCTTTTCTTCTCTATTTTCTTATTCCTCAAGTTCTCTCACCGTCGGTACTCGATTTCGGATTTTTTTTAGGGGGGGAGACTGTAAACCCCCCGCGCGGGCTTCACCAACAATTCAAGATTACATAATCAACTCGACCAGTACTTAAACTCATCACTCCCCGCACCCCACCTAGCTCAGTAGAGACTCTAAAATTTATTCCTACTGAGCTAGGTGAGTAATATCATTTCTCTTATCCTTCCTTCTTTTCATTACCTCATTTCTTTTATTCCAGTTGTATATACAGAGAGACTCTAACATTTATTCCTACTGAGCTAGCAATATAAACTCAGGTTCTAGAATCGGTCTCCCAAGACATAAGGTCTTGTTCTAGCGCCCCAACTCACGAACAGTGAAGAAGTCGAAAAGCGATTTCTTACAATAGGACTTCTTCCATGGTTCTTGTAAGGAATTTCTGAGCTCATTGTCTTTTTGGTCTTTCCTGAGTAGCTGCAGTAGGGTAAGTGCATTCTTGTCTCTCTCATAACCTTCTCTAACAGATTGAAATAATTCTTTGGGGAAAGTAGAGATGTGGATGCCCATGATAGGGAACTTGGAGTCATCTTCCTGATCTTCAGGATCATAATCAGGGTTGCTGGGGTCATTTGGGAGAGCCCATCTGCTAAGACCATCAGCATTCTTATGAATGTTACCTTCTCTGTGTTGGATGGTCATGTTTCCTCTATATTCTTGAATAGCAATTTGCCACCTCAGCATATGTTTGTTGGGAGTCTTCATATTAAGCAGAGAGTGTAAAGCTGTGCAGTCTGTGATTACCTCAAACACACTCCCATCTAAGTAATAGTGCAGTTTGTCCAAGGCCCAAACAAGACAGAGGCATTCTAGTTGGCTAGCTCCATATCTAGCTTCACCATCTTTCAGTTGCCTGGATATAAAGACAATAGGGCCTTCTTTCCTCTGCCCATCTATAACTTGGGCTTGATGTAATGCAGCTCCTAACCCTGTCATGCTAGCATCAACATAGAGCTTAAAAGGTAGAAGCCAGTCAGGAAATAAAAGAAGGGGAGCAGTGGTGAGCTTGTTAACTAGAGAATGGTAAGCAGATATCCTTTGATGAGTCATTTCAAACGCAACTTCAAGTCTGAACAACTCAGTTAGAGGTCTTGCAATCTCAGCAAATCTGTCTATATGCTGCCTATAGTACCCAGCAAAACCTAAGAATTATTTGATCTCTTTCTTATTGTTGGGAATGGGTTTAAGTAGCACTGCAGCTACTTTATTCTGGTCAATACCAATTGCTATCCCAGAAACAACATGCCCAAGGGCTTTGATTTGGTTGAAACCAAATTTACACTTCTTGAGAGAGATCTTCATATTCATTTGGACAACAATCTTCAAAATCCTAGCAATTCTGGTCAAGTGTTCTTCCCAGGTGTTGGACATGATGATTATATCATCAATATAGATAATGACCCATTTCTCATCTAACTCCCTTCTGAATTCTGTGTCAATCATCCTTTGGAAATGAGAAGGGGCATTCTTGATTCCAAAGGGCATTCTCAGGTACTCATAAATTCCTTTATGGAGGATTATTCCTAAGAATTGCTTAGACTCTTCAGCTATAACATTTTGATTGAATCCTTTCAATACATCCATGCTAGTCAGGAATTTTCCTTTGGCCAAGTTATTAAGAGTTTCACTGATTTTAGGAATGGGATATCTGTCAGCAGCAGTGTAGGCGTTCAAAGCTCTAAAGTCTCCTACCATTCTAGACTTTCCATTGTGCCAGGATATAATTACTGGAGTAGTTATCTCAACTGTTTCATTGTGCCCTACTTTTCTCAACACTTTAAGTCTGACAAGTTCCTCTATATGTTCTTCTAGGGCTTCTCTACTCTTGGGACTAGCAGGATAAGGAGGTCTTCTGAGTAGTGGAGGGTAAGGTCTCTCAGTAGTTAGTTTGATGTGAACTTCATGTCCTTTGATGGCTCCAAGAGCTTGGTCACTATCAGCAAAGGCTAGTTTATGCTGGTAGAGGAGATTGCACAATTCTCTTTTCTGCTCTGTAAGTAGTTTATCACATATAGAGGCAGCTGATAATTCTTGGTTGATAAAGGACTCTAACAAGGGATCTGATTTTCAGTAGAAAGAGAGCTTTTTCCTCCATTCAGGGGTTTGAAACTAAATTTCTTTCTTCTATTCTCATTGCCAATGTTAAAATACCTTTCTTTGCTGTTAGTGATGTCAAAACCATACAGAGGCATGTAATCATTTCCTAAAATAAGATAATTGATTCTTGCATTCTTCATTACTATAAACTCAGCTACCATTCTGATAGAACCTCTGGTGTGAGGGAAGATAATTGGGAGTTCTACAATTCCTAGAGGTTGTAATTGGTCACTACAACTGTGGAACTTTGCTTGAGTTATAGGCAACAGATTTACTTCCCACTCTGGTTGAATATAATTCAGTAGAGTGGAGCTGATGATGGAACAAGAAGCTCCACTATCCAGTAAACAGTTGAATTCATTCCCATTGATGAGGATACTAGTAATGTTCTGCAAGCCAATCAAGTAAGCTTTTTCCTCTGTCAGGTTTGCATCTCATGAGTCTGGCATCTTCTACATGAGAAATCTGGCAATCAGTAGACAAAGTTTGGGGTTGGTGGTATTCAGCTTGTATTTCAGCTATGGAGAATTCAGGTGAGGGATCACATTCTATGGCTAAGAGGTTGAATTCACTTATGAAATCAGAGGTACCATTTTGAGATACAACTGCTACAAAGTGGTTCTTATCTTCATTCTCTATTCCCTGTTCATCTTCAGAAGGGAGGGCTTGGTCATAATCATATTCTTCACCATTCTGAGGTTCAGTTGTATCCTCAACTGAGACATCAGCATCCACATTATTAATGCTGTTCTTCCTCTTGGGGCATTCTCTAGAAAAATGTCCAGTCTGCTTACAGAAATTGCAGGTGACAGAAGAATTAATTCTAGAGGCAGGAAGGGTATTGGGAACAGTTTTAGTAACAGGAGGATTTGCTCTAGGAGTCTCAGCTTTTCTATTATTATTGTTCCAAGATGGTGTTTGGGGAACATTGTTAGCTTTATAACTCCTTAAGGCTCTTTCAAGAACTTCTTCTACTACGATTACCATGTCCTCAAATTTCATTTCTGTGTCTTCTTTCTTGTACCTGCTTTTGACAGCATGCTCCAAATTACCAGGGCATTGTTTTAAGACTTTGTCACAGATAAGGTATTCACTGATATCTGGTTGATTAAGCTCTGAGTCTTTCTCTCTGAGTGTTGAACCATTTGTGTACTTTTTTGTTCTCAAAGCTAAAATAGTCTTTCTCAAACTCTTGTTCCATCTTCCATTTCCAGTTATGGGTGCCAAACTTATTCCTGATAGCATTCTTCCACCAGGCCCAAGACTTTTTATGATGTTGGTCTCTGATACCTAGGTACCAGTTCTTGGCTGTGTCAGTGAAAAGACCAGTCAACCTGCTTACCACCATATGGTCCAATAGGTAATAGTCTTCTACAAAGACTTCAATATTCTTGAGCCACATCTCATGGTTATAGGGTAATTCACCTGAGAATTTCTCCCAATCAGAGCTCTTGGGGATAGCTTTCCATAATTCTTTCCTCATGTCCAAGTCATTGTTTTCATGCTTGATGAAAGGGAATCCATCATCATCAACAGGAGCTGGAAGTTTCTCTGAGACATTATTCATCTGGAGAGGTGGAGTAAATTTGTTCTCAGACTCATTAGGGGTAAGCTTTGGGGGTTCAGTTTGATGTTGAGTCAATGAAGGAGCTGAAGGATGATTCATGAAAGGGTTGTTTGAATGGAGATGAGGTGGGCTATCTCTATCAAACGTTTGCATTAAGGATGCTATCTTGTTATTGATGTTGTTTATGTTCTGATATAAATCACCAATTCTTCTTTTATTCATCTCAAATCTCTCATTCTCAGCAGAATTTGACTCAGTCATGAGATTAAGGACATTCTGAAACTGGATGTTCTGATCCTGATGCATATTGCAAATATCTTTCTTCAGGGATTCTAGATTAGCATGTTGTTGGGAATCATTAATTAACATGGTGTCTCTCATGATTTCCATCTTTTCATCAAGAAATTCTTTAAGAGTTTCAATGGCATTTTCACAGCCAAGGTCTTCTTTCTTAGGGTAGACATTTTCTAAGTGCTCACTTAGTTTGGAAATCAAATAAGGGAAAATTTCATACTGAATGATTTCATTTAAAGAGTGATGCATAATGTTTTTGAAATCAGCCACACAGGATTCTAGAAGTGTACCAGGTATAGTATCCACTGTACCACTGAGTTGAGATAAAAAATCAGAAAACAAGTCTTTTAGTTTTTCTTCTAATAACAGGGGAGTATCCTTAGATATGTTATTATTTAAATTAGTTAAGAAAAACTCTTTAGAGGAGGGGTCAGAGAAGGAATGGTTAAGGGAATTTCCTTCTAGTGATACTGGGCTTGTTGATTCTGTCAACAAACTGTACTCTATTCTCTATTCCACTGATTGTGGCGTGTACAGTAAGGAATAAAAATTCTTCCACTTAAAAAAGTGTAATAAAGATAACAATAACCACAATTACTTTGGTTTTTTGGTTAAAACACTAAGTACAAAAATAAACAGGTTACTACCCTTCTGCCAGACTTCTGTTATGGGAATAAATATCCTCAGAAGGGCTAACCAGACTTTAACACGGTTCTTCCAATTAAATCAAGAGTATTAATTTAATTGGGGGGGTTTTTGAAGAACTCTAACTATAAAAGATAGTTATAAGTAAAAAAGGCCAGTCCTCCTGACTTACAGGAGAAGGTGTACGCCTTGGTAGCTTATAATAAGTTATCTAATTATGGTTAAAGTTGATGGGGGGAGGATGTCTTCAATTTGGTGAAGAAACCTCCTCCTTAAATAATAAATATTATGTATTAATCCCTCTGCAATTTATTTGACAGTGGGGATTGGGGCAGTATTGACAGGTGAATCTGACCAGCCTGTTCGTGGTAAGAAGTGAAATATGGTGTCATTTTTAATTAAAATGATACCATATTTATTTCACATTAATTAATTAATTTAATGTTTATTTTTTCTTAATTAAACTAATTAATTATTAATGACATGTACATGTAACTTCCTTTGGGGTTAATGCTTGAAAAAGCGCTTGCCCTGGAGAGTTAAGCAAGTGTGAATTAATATATAAGTCATTACTGCATAATTAATATACTTTTACATAAAGATTTACCTTTATTTATGTGTAATTTTATACTACAAATTACTATGTGTTATTCTTGGATCTTCCAGGATTTTCAAGAAGAAAACTATGCCAATAAATGGTTCTTTATCCATTTATTGCATGTTTGAAAATTAATTTTCCAAAGATTTTCATTAATTGAATTATAATTTAATTTTGGTAAAAAATAGATATAATTTAAACAAATGATTTTTATTGAATGTGGTCATGAGTGTGGCTTGAAATCAGTTGCTTAATTTTATAACAGTTATTATTGAGCCAGTCTCTAACTGTTAGACTATTGTTCCATTTGATCAAATGATGAGGTCTCAATTCCATTTTGTTAAGACTATTAATGTAATAAAATATAATAATAAAATAAAGAATAATTATAATTATTCAAGCTTGCAGTTTCAAGTATTACATGTAAAATACTACATGTAATATCTTGGTGGCTGACAGATTCTGATATTGGTTCCAAGGTTGTTGTCTTCCTCTTCCCCTGCCTCTGTTGTTGCCTCTTCCACGCCTCCTGTTGGCAAATCCCACTTCTCTCTCTGTCCTCATTAAAACTTGAGCCATTCTGACCATGGTTGAAGTGTTCCTTCTGCCTTGGTTGTTGTTCCTGTTTCTGGAACCACAGCCGTGTTGCGGAGGATAGTAAGGCTGGGCTGGAGGAGCTGTGTGCGCGTACTGCGCTGGGAATTGCTGCTGGGGTAGACCATACTGGGGGTTTGGGTGGTTCCAACCCTGCATATGTTGAGCTGGTCTTACCGCCAAAGGCTGAGGTAAAGGGGTCAGTTGTATATTTTATATTTTTTTATTTTACTAGCAATTGATCACTAAATCTTTCCTTCTTCTTTTTTTGATATATAGCTGGACTTTGTAGTACAAAAGATTACCTCATCAAGTACATGGAGAGCTGAATTTGACTACTCCACTTATTGTGGTGTGTACAGTAAGGAATTAAAAGCTCTTACACTTTAAAAAGTGTAATAAAAATTTATAACTGTACCAATATTTACTGGAGTGTTATAAAAACACTAAGTAACAAAAAAATAAACAGGTTATGACCCTGCTACCAGACTTCTGTTGGAAACAAAGTTCCACAGAAGGGGTAACCAGATTATGACATGGTTCTTCCAATATAATTAAGTAATATTGCTTTATTGGGGGGAGTTTTTTGAGGAATTCTAAATAAATAAGATAGTTATAAGGGAAAAGGCCAGTCCCCCTTACTTACAGGAGAAGTTGAGCGCCTTGGTAGCTTATATTGAGTTATCTAAGTAGGGTTTAAAATTGATGGGGAGGTTCTCTTCAATTTAGTGGAGAAAACCTCCTCTTAAATAATAAATATTAATTCTTTTCACATGCTTATTGAAACAAGTGATCAGAGTAAGATCACCAGGGGGAAATGATCACCCTGTTCGTGATCAGATGTGAAATATGGTGTCATTTCTAGTTGGAATGACCCCATAATTATTTCACACTAACTGTACTTAGTGGGAAATATTTATTTCAACAATAAATAATTGTTTCACTAAGAAATACTTGTGAATAAATTATCTAGGGACCAGAGCTTGAAAAATCTCTTACCCTGAGTGATCATTGATTTAATATCACATGTACTTATCTATATAATACATACTACATAAATTATTTATTTAAATAAATATGTAATCTTATAGTATATATTACTATGGGTTATGCTGGGATTTTCCAGGATTTTCATGGAAAAAGATATACCAATAAATGGTTCTTTATCCATTTATTGCGTGTTTGAAAATTTATTTGCCAAGGATTTTCTTTAATTAAATATCCTTTTATTTTTGATAAAAAAGAGACATAATTTGACTTATTTTATTAACATTTTCTATATGTGGTAATGAGTGTGGCTTGAACACAGAGCCTTATGTATCAGTCAGATATTTGTAAGCTTGTTCTTAACTGTTAGACTATTATACCACTTGTTGAAACAGTTGAGTATAATTTCTGTTATAATCAGAAAGTCTAGTAAGAAATAAATAAATAAATAAATAAAATAAAATAAATAATAATACAATTAATTATGTTGGCTTGCAGTTTCAAGTGTTACATGTTATATGTAATATCTTGGTGGCTGACACACAGCCCTTTAGGCCCCCACTCTAGGCCCGTTTTTATCATATGTATTTCATCTGTTCACATATGAAATACAAACCGCACTTAGTTCTGAGCCCATAGTAGCTAGACCTGCTCCGCAGGAGACTTCTATTCTGGTGTTCTGAGTCCCTGAGCATTCTGTGCTCTTGATTTTCCCAGCTCATTCTTTCCCCTCATTTGGCCTCTGGCCATGTCAGCTTGCTACTATGACAGAGCAACCTGTCACAAGATTTCCACAAAAATTATTATAAAATACATAGGATATCAAATAATAGTTAGAATATTATTTGATATTCTGAATCTACACTAAATTTCACCTAGGGTACCTCACTCACAGGTACCCCTAATTCCCACTCCTTCACTATGTAAATTAGCAAAGAAGAATTAGCAAGTACCTTTAATAAAAAGGCACTTGCATTAATTAATGCTTATATATATATATATACATATGCTTAAACCCCATTTCCAGTCACGGAAATGAGGTGTTGTGTAAATTAGGGGAGATAGTGTAAATACACCGTGTTTTACTCAAACCCCGCGTACCGCAGTCCGCATAACCTGAAGTTCAACCCGCCTGACTGAAAGCCCGCGCCAAAATTGGAACATAAGCCCCCGCGCAAGCATCAGACCCCTTACAGGCTCTCAGCTTTGCACGCGGACTCCTAAGTCACTCCAGGTACACCCAAGTCAACAAAAACACGCCCCAGTAACCTCATTACATATATTACATATGTAATGAAGATTACTGGGGACTAAATAATTAATTATATTGAATGGTATTATTAGTTTATACATGTAAATAAAAATATATTGACAGTACAAATAATACTGTGGCTTATTATAAATACAAAATAAGCCACTAGTATTTCTATAAACAGTACTAATGTACTACAGACTGTACATCAATATAAATAAATAAAATGATAAATAAAATATCATAATAAAATCAATTGGTGATGTGTATTCAAAGCAGGGGCTGCTGAAGCGTCACCAAGAAAGCAAAAATGGCCAAAATGTGGTCCCAAGATCCCACAAGTTGGCCAATAACACCTACAGGGTCCCCAGAGGGAACTCAAGACTATTTAAGGAGCTCTTCAACCGCCCAAAGAAGGCTCCTCATGCTTCCCAATACCCACTAACAACCTTACCCACTTATTATTAGATATACATCTTTATAAAAACAGTCTGGTAAGCTTCTTAGTATTTATTCTTTATCCCTGTCTTCCCCAACAACTCACAGTGACCACCCAGCTCCACCAATCATCCATCAAAGCACTCCAAACTTTCCAGTTCCACCCTGAATATCCCCAAGATCCCTCAAGGTTTATTACTAGTAAGTGATAACCCTTTTCTTGAAGATATTCCCCACTTTCCTTTCCTGGGATTAACCCACCCCTGTGTCTACAGGCCCACCTAAATCCTCTGCAATTTATTTGCAAGATACCTTAGAGGGATCTAAACCACCCCTGATTTATCAGGCCCCTCTGGTTTTAATTATATTAAATTTATCTAATATAATTATTACTACATTTTTTCTCTAAATTTTACGTCACAATTCCCCCATATTATCTGGGAATTGTAACTCTTGTACCTTACTCAGAGTATTATAACTCTTTCCATTCATACTTGCACCACCTGTAGCTAGAAGGACTTGTCCTTGGCATCAGGGAGGCTGACAGGCCACATTTCCTTCATTTTCCTCAACCCCAACTCTGTCCAGTCAACAAGCCCACCTTTCCAACTGCTTCCAGCTGTCCAGTTTACCTTAAGAAAGCCTCCCCTTCTCCTCTCAAAGCCTACAGTAAGTCTTGTTTCACTAAGAGTTGTGGCCCTTTCTTAGCCACTATTTTTACTGGGCACTTAAACACCCCTGCTTGCAGGCCCCAGTGTAAAAGGTTACAAAGCTTCTGTGCATTATCACAAAAAACTTTGGAGGGCACCCAAAACACCCCTGCTTGCAGGCCCCTCCCCATTAAATTTATAATCTTTTAATATTAATAAAAAAGATTAAAACCTCTAAAATAATTTATTACATAATATTTCTAGCCTTGCACCTTGTGTAGCTAGAAGGATATCAGTCCTTGGAATCACAGAGCGTGACAGGATGGAAAATCAACAGGAGAGTGAGTTGCCTTCATGGTTGCACATGTCTCACAGCTCCTGTTTGGGGTCACACTATTGATCCTAGGAACACCCAAGACTGTGTTGCGTTTCACAGTCTCTTTCAGCACCCTCAAGGAGAGGTGCCCAATGTTCTCATGCAACACAGAGCTTTCAACACAAATAGCTGCAGCCTTAGATTCTGCATACAAGAAAGTTAAAAAACAACAATTGTTCCGCTCTGTTGTTGGGAAGGACTTGCCATTCTGAACAAGTGCGTATGTGTCCCCATTCCACCTAACCTCCCCGTCTAATTGCTTGAACTTTCCTACTGATATGATTTCCCTGTTGATGTTTGTACAGTACAATAGATTGCTGATCTTCAGACACCCATACAGAGTTGGCAATAGCATGTCCCCAATTCTTCTCACCAGAAATCAATCTGTGGAGGCAAAAATAAGATTCATGGAAACTGGTTGTAACAACGTGAAGAAACAAACATTGTTTGTGACACTATCAGCTGCCCCACCTTCAATAAAAGCCTGATCTTCACCACTGGGCTGTTTCTTGACCATTGCCACATTTGCTGTAGCTTGCTTCAGAAGCCCTTGATGACTCACTGCCAACCTCTGCAATTGAAACAACATGTTCAGAAGCCTTGGATCTACCACCAGCGGCTTCTTGCCCTTCTTCAACCCAATGTCCCCACTTGTAGAACCATTGGTATGGGTTGGCTTCTGTGAGTACTCTCCTCCCCCAGCTTTTATCCAAAATAATCTGGATGAAACACATAAAATTTGATGAAACACAGAACAACTTAAATTTATGCTGGATTGTGGTTAATCACCCACAACCCAGCCAAATAAAGCTAGAATACAAAAACAAACTTTTGAAACAGTTTTATAAACCACAATTTGGCCATTAACTGAAAAATTGGGCGCTCCATGGCACTAAAAGGTATATAAGGAGCTGCATTCCCCAGAAAGGATTCCCTGTATTATTATCCATTACATTAACTAGTTTACCTGCTTTCAACAAAGCCTTGTCACTAGCCTCTTGCCTGGTAAGTTCCTTAAGTTGTTAATATTCAATCCCCTTTAAAATACCATCAAAAAGCTCCTCAAACAATTGAATAAATAAATAACAGAAGTTATTACCATTCCTCTGTCTGTGGTGCTTTTCCCCTTCCTTTCCACATCCCTGGGATCTAAACAACCCCTGATTTATCAGGCCCCAGCTTTAAGAAGTTTATTTAAATCATTTTCTTCTTGCAATATACCTCAGAGGGATCTAAACAACCCCTGATTTATCAGGCCCGTCATTTATTTTTATTCATTTTAATTAAAATATTAATAAAATAAAAAAATAAAAAATAAAAAATAAAAAATAAAAAAAATAAAAAATAAAAATAAAAATAAAAAAAAAAATAAAAAATAAAAAAAATAAAAAAATAAAAAACAGATAAAATCACAATTTTTATGCTCCAATTCTTCTGGACTTGTGCCCTGCTGTTCCAGATGTAAAATATCCCAGCATTGATGTAAAGCCATTTTGAGTCAAGATTATGCCATTTCAAAAGGACAGAAGAATGAAGCCATATTTGCAGCCAGTTTGTGGACCTGAACTCAGTTTCTTTTTGTCTTGGTTTTGTTTTCCTGGAAATCTGTAATCTTATTCATTTTGATCATTTCTTGAGTGATCAGATAAATTGGGCTAGATGAGTGTATAATTTTTCTCTTAAGACCACAACAAACAACAAAGATTTGTCAGAATAATTTTTCATAAAATTTTGATATTAGTTAGGAAAATTACATGATTTACAAGCCTTCACAGTTATTTTAATTTCCCTCCAAAATCTTTCCTCAAATTCCTGGTTCATTTGGACATGGCAAGAGAGCAGTTGGGGAAGGTGTTTAAGGATATATGCAATGTTATAGAATACCCTGGGCTGATGGGATAGACTATGAAATGTCATGTTCCAAATAGTTCTTCAGGTTTTTTACCACTGAGCTTGGAAGTATTGGGCCTGGGAAACATATTTCCACAGCTGGAACAGGCAGGAAGACATTAGTTCCACATGTGGTTAATGTTTATAGGAGAGCGGAATAACTCACATGCATCCCATGCAGCCCTTTTAGGGGGAGGAAATTATTGGCTTGTTGGTCTCTGGCTTGGCCAGGTACTGTACATTTCCTTGATTTTGGGGTTCCAGGTGATTTTCACGCCTTTCAAGTTTTTGTTGGTTATCATAGTTGTAATGTATCCATACACCAGGTTTGTAATTTTGGGCCAGCCATTGTCAATTGATTTGGGTTCCTCGACTTGTTTGGATCAATCACAGGTGTAGGATTTTCCACTGAGTGAAATTTGGAGAACTGCGGAACCTTCTCTGCTACTCATCACCATCCTCCTGCTCTAAAAAAACATTTTTTTTTTCTTTTTCTCACCCATTACTTTTCATTCTACATTTCACTGTTCTTGTGCTTGATGATCATATCACTAAATTTTCATCTCATTGTTATTTCTTTCTTTTCTTTTCAGAAATCTCTTGGGTCTACTTTACTCTCCTTCTTAAACATTTCCCCACTCAAATTCTCCTGTTCCATCTATATTAGTGGTATGATTCTCTGTATCTCATTCTACATCACTTCTTCAACTTTGTACTTATGTTTTTCCTTTCATCAGTTTGGTTTTTGTTCATAGAAATAAAATTGTTCTCCAATATAACCAACAAAGGCCTTTTTCACCCAGTACTTCAAGTATTTTCAGTCAGTCCCCTTTCTGAACCTTGTTCTTCTGACAGTAGTCCTTCTCTTTCTTCCCCTCTTCTTCCCCTTTTTCTCTGTCCTCAATTGACCAATCTAGATCAACCATCAACCATAAAGTCAATCAAAGTAACAGCTTCTTCAGCTCCAGGTTACCCTCTTTCTACCTTGAATATAAGTCTGAAAATCAGGGCTGATTAGTCTGACTAATTCAGCTTTCCCTCCACTGTTTCCTTAGTGTTTGAGGAGGCTGGTGCTCTTAAAAGTCTCTAGCAAAGCTTAGCCAACTTTTCCAGGTTGAGCTCATTAATCATTATCAGAGCACTCAAGAAAATCATTCTAAAAGAATAAAAATGTCAGCTTCTCTTCTCTTTCCCCCCTGTCTTTTCTTCTTCTACTAGTTGTATCCTTTATTGTTGAAATACAACCAGTAGTGCCCCCCCCCCAAAAAAAACCTTGTTTCCTGTTTGAAGGCTTGAACAGTGCACAGTTGGCCCAGCTGGCCCCTTTGAGCCTGTCCAATCATACAGAGAAGGCCCATTAGACCCTCTGCAGTTTGCCACTTTTGGGGGGGAGTGGGGGGCGGAAGGGGCAGGGGAATGGTTGAAAACGGGGGGATCAGCCTTACCAGTTTTGGTGTTTTTTTGGGTGGCTTTGGTTGGGTGGCTTGGATCAGGCGGCTTGGATTGTGTGTAATGGTTGGGTGTGAGATGGTGTATGGCTGGTGGGGGTTTGTGAGGTGGTGGGTGAGTTATGAATTGTCAAGGGGGGTGGGGGGGAAGGGAGGAGGAATTCTGTTGGGAGGATGATTATGTAAGCAACCTGTCAGCCTCCCTGATGCCAAGGACAAGTCCTTCTAGCTGCAGGTGGTGCAAGGATATATGGAAAGAGTATATAAACTCTGGGTAAGGTACAATGTTACAATTCCCAAAAGATATGGGGGAATTGTGGGGCGTTGATAAACGCACGCCAAGCGCGCACGCCAACGCCAACCCGCACACCAATTTTTTTTGGCGTGCGGGGCCAACACGCCATTTTTTTTTGGCGTGTAGGGTCTACACGCCAAAAAAAAAGGGCGTGTGAGACCCACACGCCAAAAATGGCGTGTGGGAGCGCACGCCAAACAATTGGCGTGCGGGGCCCACACGCCAATTGTTTGGCGTGCGGGTCCCTCACTCACATAATCGAAAGGGAGGGACCATTCGATGACGTGAGCGGGGCCCTCCCGGCTGACGAGGTTATACAACCTCGTCAGCCAGGAGGAAGTCCTCCTGGCCGACGAGGTTGTATAACCTCGTCGGCCGGGAGGACTTCCTCCTGGCCGACAAGGTTAGACAACCTTGTCGGCCAGGAGGAAGTCCTCCCGGCCTGCGAGGCTATACAACCTCGTCGGCCAGGAGGAAGTCCTCCTGGCTGACGAGGTTGTATAACCTCGTCAGCCGGGAGGACTTCCCCCGGCACAAGGCTGTATAGCCTCGTCAGCCGGGAGGACTTCCTCCCGGCTGACGAGGCTATACAACCTCGTCAGCCAGGAGGAAGTCCTCCTGGCCGACGAGGTTGTATAACCTCGTCGGCGGGAGGAAGTCCTCCCGGCTGACGAGGTTATACAACCTTGTCAGCCAGGAGGAAGTCCTCCTGGCCGACGAGGCTGTATAGCCTCATCAGCCGGGAGGACTTCCTCCCGGCTGACGAGGCTATACAACCTCGTCAGCCAGGAGGAAGTCCTCCTGGCCGACGAGGTTGTATAACCTCGTCGGCCAGGAGGACTTCCTCCTGGCTGACGAGGTTGTATAACCTCGTCAGCCGGGAGGACTTCCTCCGGCCGACGAGGTTATACAACCTCGTCGTCCAGGAGGAAGTCCTCCCGGCCGACGAGGTTGTATAACCTCATCGGCCAGGAGGAAGTCCTCCCGGCCGACGAGGTTATACAACCTCGTCGGCCAGGAGGACTTCCTCCTGGCTGACGAGGTTGTATAGCCTCGTCAGCCCGGAGGAAGTCCTCCCGGCTGACGAGGCTATACAGCCTCGTGCCGGGAGGAAGTCCTCCCGGCTGACGAGGTTGTATAACCTTGTCAGCCGGGAGGGGGCCCCGCTCACGTAATTGAATGGTCCCTCCCATTCGATTATGTGAGCAGGGGGCCCACACGCCAATTTTATTGGCGTGCGGGGCCCACACGCCAAAAAAAAATGGCGTGTGGGCCCCGCAACACCAAAAAAAATTGGCGTGTGTTTATCAACGCCCGGAATTGTGACGTAAAAATTGAGAGAAAAATGGGTTACTAATTATATTAAATAAATTTAATATAATTAAACCAGAGGGGCCTGATAAATCAGGGGTGGTTTAGATCCCTCTAAGGTATCTTACAAATAAATGCAGAGGATTTAGGTACCTGGAACACGGGGCCTGTTGGAACAGGGGTGGTTTAATCCCAGGAATGGAAATGGGGGAATATCTTCAAGAGAAGGGTTATTACTTACTAGTAATAAACCTTGAGGGATCTTGGGGATATTCTGGGTGAAACTGGACAGTTGAAGCGCTTGGATGGATGGATGGTGGAGCTTGATGGCACTGTGAAGTTGTTGGGGAAGACAGGGCTAAAGAATAACTACTAAGAAGCTTACCAGACTGTGTTATAAAGATGTATATATCAAATAAGAAGGGTAAGGTTGTTAGTGGGTATGGGAAGCATGATGAGCCTTCTTTGGGCGGTTGAAGAGCTCCTTAAATAGTCTTGAGTTCCCTCTGGGGACCCTGTAGGTATTATTGGCCAACTTGTGGAATCTTTGGACCACATTTGGTCATTTTTGCTTCTTGGTGACGCTTCAGCAGCCCCTGCTTTGAATACACGTCACCAATTGATTTTATTAATTTATTTTAGTATTATTTATTTATTCACATTGACTTACAGTCTGTAGTACATTAGTACTGTTGTTATATATTTAATACTAGTGGCTTATTTGTATTTATAATAAGCCACAGTATTGTTTGTACTGTTTGTTCAATCAATGTATTGTATAAATGAACAATACCATTCAATATATTTAATTGTTTAGTCCCCAGTACTCTTCATTACATATGTAACATATGTAATGAGGTCACTGGAGCGTGTTTTTATTGATTTGGGTGTACCTGAGTGACTGTGGAGTCCGCGTGCCAAGTTTGGGAGCCTGTGAGGGGCTTGATGCTTGCGCGGGGCTTATATCCCCAACTTTGACGCGGGCTTTCAGTCACGCGGGTTGAACTTGAAGTTCTGCGGACTGCGGTACGCGGGGTTTGAGTAAAACACGGTGTATTTACACTATCTCCCCTATTTACACAACACCTCATTTCCGTGACTGGAAATGGGGTGTTAGCATATGTTATTATATATAAGCATTATTAATGCAAGTTTCCTTTTTGTTAAAGGTAATTGCTAATTATCTTTGCTAATTTACATAGTGAAGGAGTGAGAATTAGGGGTACTTGTGAGTGAGGTACCCTAGGTTATTTTTAGTGTAGATTTAGAATATCAAATAATATTCTAACTATTATTTGACATTCTATATTTTTGTAGGAAACTTGTGACAGGTTGCTCTGTCATAGTAGCAAGCTGACACAACCACAAATCTGTGTTTGCTTAAATAATCCCTCCCCTGTATATAGCCCATCATTATATAAATAGGAAGGGCATTTCAACCACACACACTTTCCTTAACAGGGGTTGGTGGCTGCATGCCTGTCATTGGGTGGTTGTTGGAGCCTGTGGATGGGTGTGTGAGCTTCACTCCCCTCTTCTTGAAAGTGTGCCCCTGGCATGGGCATGAATTCATCAACACCCGTCAAAAGGCCATCAAAACAGGCCCCAAATTGAAGCATAATTAAAACAAATCAGGAAAAAAATCTTTGGAAATATATCTCCAAGCAATCCAAAACAAGGGGGGACATGGTGTCAGCTTCTGTGATGCCAAGAACTGGATTCTTCTAGATACACAGGGTGCAAGTAAAAACAGCTGCAGTTTGTGCAGTGAAAGGTGGGTAAAAAAGGTGAAAAGATATAAAAAAACTATAACGTTTTATTAAACAGAGGGGCCTGAGTTACAGGGTATTTACTGTGCTCCTAAAATATTCAGGACCTGTGTGAACAGGGTTATTTTGGGTACCTGAAAGTCTAGTCCTTTGAACAAGGAGTACACCTAGACAATAACTACTGAGGGAATGGAGGAAACAGACTTACTGCTTCTATTTCCTGTCAGGGGTCTTCAGGGAGTTGTAGGTGGCAGAAGAAGCGCTCAAAAGGTTGAGTAACAGGTGGTTGTTGAGTGCTGAGAAGGGTGAATGGGTTGTTGAATGAACTTCAGGTATAAAACAAGCACAAACTGACTATATAACAGGCTATAAGGCTGTGGTTGATATGGTGGGTAAAATCTGGTAAATGTAAATGAAGATGGGGATATCATTTCGTGGGGAAGAAGGGCTGTTTATATATCCATTCTGGGCTCTTGGGGGCGAAGCAGAAGAAGCTCTTTTTACCTGGTCTAGTCTTCTACTAAGCCCTAGTTACCTGTATAACTGGTTTGGTTACGGTAGGGCTTAGTTACATGTTTCCAAAAGGCCCAAAGTGGTTTAATGTTCCCAGTAAGGTGATAGTTTTGTGTCTTCCTTCCTTTGGACCAGTAGTCTATTTACAACTGTGAAACTTGACTCAACTCTTCAGTTGGTGACATCCTGAAGACACTCGAGTAAATATACTCAACCCTAACTTCTGAATTTAAACCACCTCAAACCAGTAGATGATAATCAGTCAGCTCTCAAATCTTGCTCACTCAAACTTCTTCAATCAATTCAAGAAACACTAGAGGTCAGATCAGTCAAAGCGTTAACATTGGATTGCCTTCTCTCGCCTTCAACTTGGTGAGAAATTCACTCAATGCATTTCGACTTATCTTTTTCCCCTTCATACTTTTATCTCATAAACTGATCTTATTTCTTTTCATCTCTAAGTGTCTCAGTTCTATTGTGTCCTCTATCATTCTTATAATAAAAAGTACCTGCATATCATCAGGGTTTGTTATCAATCTCTCTATTTTCTCTCTTAAGTATTTCTTATAAACTAACCTCGATCACATCATACCATCAGTTCATCATCAAAATCATGTTACTCCACAATCTTATCAGTATCTATTAGCACATCTGTGTGTCTCTTGGTTTAGTTTCTCTTTCATTCTGTTTCCTGTCTGA